>VJXU01000792.1:0-31788 GCA_008694245.1 Ganoderma sp. BRIUMSc
GCACCCCGAACAGCATGGAGCCGGGGAGCGGCGAGAGCAGCCCCGCGAGGAGGCGCGCGACGTGCGCCTGGCCGTCGAACTTGAACAGGTGGAAGAACGCGCCGGTGAAGATCGCGGAGAGCCGGCCGTGCAGCTGGCTGAGGGAGGTCACCTCATTGAGGTGGAACGCGTCTGCAGCTGGGGCGGTGGTCGAGGTAGGGAGGATTGGGGCAGGGGACAGGAAGGCGGTGTTGAGGATGTCACCCTCGAGGAAGGGGACCGGGAAGGACTCTGGGGTGGAGCGGAAGAGCTCGTGCCCGAGATCCCAGAGGTCTTTTGGAGGCGCCGTTTCGTAAATTCAGTCGCCCAAGGCTTCCGATGAGAAGAAAAAGGCTCACTCTTGCTCAAGTCTGAGGCTATTGCACCCTGGATGGGCCATCCGTCGAGGGTCGCTTTACGGACGTCGTTGCCAACTGAAATGAATGAACGAACGATGATCAGAAGGATAGTTCCACAATCAAGGCGCAGGCAAAAAGACCTGCAGCTGGGAGTGGCCGAAAGAAGTTGGATACGTACAGCAGCAACCCATGTCTAGGAAAATTGCACCATCGCGCTGCTTTCCCAGCTCAAGGAACTGAGGATACGCAGGAAGCCGGGCTATCTTGAGCCTAAGTAGGGAGTTAGCTGGACTCCTAGAGCCAACGGTCGGTCTGAGGGAACATGGACAGCACCTCATGAATTCGAACATGCGAATGCATGGGTACTTGTATAACTGTAGTCGTCACAGACTCCTGTCAGACAATTCTGAGGGAAGGAAAGTGACTCGTTGACCTCAAAAGCCTTGGTCTGTACGGCAAGGATATGCGTCTTGAGCTCTTCGTCGTCTTGGATTCTCGTCGTCGCTTTCATGAATGCTTTCTCTTCCTCGTCTGGCGCATAAAAAGATGGGTCGAGCGGTTTTACCCAACCCGGCCTGTGCGTTTCTGACATGATGGACTTGTCCTTGTGGCGCGCGGAGAGCGATGGCACGAAGCGGGCGTGTTGAATTCGACTAGAAGGCGCTGCCGTGTTTATATGTCGTCCTGTAGCTAGCTTATTTGTAGTCTACCTCGGCTTAGAGACAGTGCAGGACTGAAATTAGAAACAAGTTCGCAGGACTCCTTCGGGAAGCATAACTTAATCCCTCGGCCATCGAACCGTATCTATATTGGTCCTGGTCCATTGAGTTGATCGAACGGTTGTGGGCACAGAGAATGCTGCTACGTTCCAAGGATTTGAGAGTGACAAGACTTGCTTCATGTTTGGAGACATGGTAGAGGGGGCCGTAACTACCAACAATATCTCATGGAACATAAAATTCTAAACGTCCGAGTAGATCATGATAAAACCGATCTCCAACCATTTAGTGGATGGTAAACTTCGGCGACTTGTTGCCGGAGTCACCGAACACTGCAATGTCATTACACTGTCAACATCGGAGCGAAGCTTCCAAGCTGGGGGGAAACGCACAAACGACGATGTAGTCGTCGCGAGCCGCAACGCTCGGGACGGTCACGTTCACCGCACCGTTCTCGAGCGGGATGTTCTGAGCCAGCGGGTTTTCTGCCAGTAGTGACCTCGTCAGCAAACGCCATGGTCGGGACCGGTGGCGGAATATCACGTACGAAGGTCGAGGTGCTCGTTGCTCGAGCCATCCTCGAGGTAGCCCAGCAGGATGAATCCCGTCGCGTCCTCGCTACCGGCAGGAATGGTCGTGGTATCCCAAGTGATCGTCTGCACCGACCCAACTGGCCAAACGTCTCCCGCATCCGGAGCGGTGATGGGAGTAATGACCACCACGTCGTTGTGGAGAGCGGCGGCGGAGGCAGAAGCAGCGACGGTGAAGAGGGCGAGGAGTGACTTGATGTAGGCCATCGTGATCGGCTTGGAAGAAGAAAGGTGGTCGAGGAGTAAGCAGGTAGTTGGTCGGAGGACAGGCGGTGAAGGGCAACTGAAGGCTGCGCACTGGGGATTGGAAGGGATCCTTGGGTCTTTTATACGCCGACAAGAGTACTGTGAGGTCGGCTACCCTTGGTTTCTGTAAGCTCTAGACGAAGCTTGGTCCCCAAGCCGGGGTTTGTCCTCCGACAGACATCAGGACGCCTTCACAGAAATTTCTATACGTCGGTCTTCTCCATAGGAAATGCACCGGCGACTGCCACCTCGAGTTGCACGGTCTCTCGTTCGCGATCCAGGACAGTTATACAAACCACACAGCCTGACCTCGGTATTTCGTCATGCCGCTAAGCGGCGATATACTTGGGCCCGGTATGACGAGAGTTGGCCGAGTTGATCACCGGAGAATTCGAGGCCTTGAGCCGTTGAGCTCGCACCGGAGCTCGCAAAGCAGACGAGCTTTGCATTTGCAAAGTTTGCCCCTGTGAAAAGAGTATAGTGGTAAGCGCTCGGAGGACCTCGAGAAAAAGCAGAACGACGCCGACTTGCATGAACCCGTGAACTTGAATCCACCGCAGTCAGAGTTGTGTTGAGCACGATTCAATTCGTCTAACGCACGGGGTGAGTACCGCACTGAGGCTACGGCGTATTGTAATTCACCTCTCTCTATTCCGACGATGGAAGGGAGGGCAAAAGCAGCCTTGATCTAGGAAGTCTGCTTGCCCTATGGTTTTGGCAATAAGTAACCAGAAGAAATGTCCCATCAGACGCAGACCCACACTCCCAGCCAGCCATGCTGTTCACAATAATTGCTAGGCCTTCAGATCGAGCATCGTGAGCAAGTCGAGAACGGTACAAGAACGTCCAGCGAGGTCCTTCGACACGAGTCGAGGCTTGGCTTGGTACGCAGAAGACGACGCATTTGCCGTCAGGTGCAGACATGGGTCTGCAGTGGCTCGTCCAATCGGCGCAGAGTCCGGGATGACCAACTTCACCTTCACGCGGCTAAGCGCACGGCCGCCGCCCGCTCGCCGACGCTGACACTTCAGACAGTTGAAACATCGACCCCCCCCCCCCCCCCCCCGTCGTGTTGGTGCCCATGTGAAAATGTTTTTTGTGGTCCAGCCCCTCCGAGTCCGACAGCCCTGGGCGTCTGTCAGAGGCGAAGTCGCAACCGCCTGTCCGCCGTCTCTCATTCGCCGGACGAACGCGTCTGATTGCTCACTATACTTACTCGCCGACGTCTCGGACGCGCTGCACTTTCCGGGTGGCCGAGGAAAATTTGGGGGTGGGGGGGAAATCTTTGGAGGGCTTGGCGGCCTTGTCTCTGAACCTTGTATCTCTCGTCGGTCCTCGTGTGTTCGCCGGCAAGTCCGAGTCGCTGTTCGCTAGGACGTATTGAGGACGTATATGCGGGCCGAGATCGGATGTGCACAGAAGTCGGGGCGCCGTGAGCGTCTTATCGCGTAGCGGAAAAAGCGGGACGCTCACAAGGCTTTCGATGCCGTACCGAGGCGGTACTCGGTCCCTAGAAGGCGCCTCTAGCGCTTCAGCAGCGCTCAAGGACGATCAGTGGGCGGCCGGGCTAGTCCCACAGGGCGGGTGGGGTAATAGAGTTGGTCCTCGAGTTCTCATCGGCTGTCGAAAGAATATGTGGCTGAACAGTAGGCCGAGGGCCTGAGGTATGATACCTGTTTCAGAGTCTCGCGATGCCTGGGAGGGGAGAGAACAATTAGTCATGGATCGTGAACGCAGGATCTACTGCACTCACTAATCATTCAAGTCTACGGGCAGGAGTTTACAGTATGGAAGTAGATGCACAACTACTGTTAACAATTAAATGGGCCGAATTCTACGCGCGCATAGTATGAATCACACTACAGGAGTGAGTAGGGATAAACGAAGAGTCCAAAGTCCAATGGGTGGTCCTGTAACAACGTCTCAAACGTTGAGACTACGATATACACGGCAGTGAACTCTGCAACACAGAGCGGCAATCCGGTGAGTTCATGATTGGCTGACAAGGAGAGATGTGTACCTTTCTTCCAGAAGCTCTCCGAACGAATCCGACATTCTACATTCCGACCAAGTCTCCACGTCCCATTTGCACCACCCCCACCCATCCTTGATCTGAGGACAGCCATTTAGCCACGTCTGACGTCGGATATCGCACCTGCTAGATAGTTCACATACCTCAGGGCGTTTGTGCGGTGCAATGATGACAAGCCACCGCACTTTTGTGCTAGAACATAACTTCTGTCAGAGACCGCAGACCCCAGCGCCTCGGAGATGGTTCAACGTGCACTTACCTCAGCTCCCATAACAACGCGAACAGCTCGGATGGCTTCTCAATCAAGTGCAACGCGAAGGAACATATCACCATCTCGATGATAGGGTCCTCGGGGACGTCGTCGCTGCTGGCGAGACTCTTCATTGATTGGGAGTGCGGGGAAGAGTGACCATGCAGTGAGCTTGAAGGCGAGGTGGTTGTCGACGAACAGGTAGACTTTGGCGCGCCAATCGGTTTCGACGCGATCCCTGGGAGGTTACCTTCGGCGATGTCTTTGAAAGAAAGGGGATACGCGTAGAGATGTGTTCGGGTGTGGAAGGCTTGTTCAGTGTACTAGTGGCGACGTGAGACTCAACGAGGCCGGTCAAAGTGGACATTGAGACGCACTGGGTCTGCTGCAAGAATGCATGGGACCGGCATGTTAGGACCGATCGCAGGGGGTCGACACTCGAAACCGGCGGAGTGTCTTGCGTCCTCTCCTTCTGAATCAGAGCCGTCCGCCTTGCGCTTTCCTTGCCGAGCGTTGTACTCGACACGACCGTCTTGCCACCACTGCATCACGGCAGCCGTGGCCTCTCCGCTGCGAGTGCACATGAGACGAAGCGGGTTGATGGAGATTATGGTATTTACCTGCCTGTATGGAAGGGTAAGTGTCAGAATGCAAGGACAGACAGTGCTGAGGGAGACTAACCACAAGCCATATCGAACACCATGAACTTCTTGCCTTCGATGTGTGGCTGCCTCATCCTCCACCATCTGAGATGCGGTGACGTCTTGAGCGATCGTGAATCTACGTGACGCAATGGGGAACGTACCTGTTAAGCCAAAGATACACGCAGCTCTTCACGCCCGGGAAGTGCGGGTTGCGATATGTTGCGCCGACTTTCTTGTAGTACTGGACAAGCATAACATTGGACAAACACATAAGCTCGCGGTCGAATATCAGAGGGGAGAGGTTGGGGCATACCTCGTCGACGCCATGCTCAGTGTAGTTGTCTCGCATCGAGGCCTTGAGGATCCCGAAAGTGGCGTCGCGGTGGCCTCTGGACATGGCGTCGCGAGGCTTGCTGAAGATATCGCGCAACAGCTTGACAAATTTTGCGCAGGGGCTAGGAGAGATGTGTTCTGGAGCGTTTGTCGAGGCGGATCGAGTTCAGGAGAGGAGGGACCAGGAGCCTGGCAGGAGGAAAGAATCCTGTTCGCTAAAAAAAGGCGCCAGCGACGGCTGGTCTGTCGGCGGAGAGAAGGAAGGCTCAGGGGCGGCATGTCGAGGGATACTTCGAGTCTGATATTGATTATGGAACAAGCTAGCGGCGGTTCCGGAGGCAGAGGGCGGAGGGCAGGGAAAGCCGTGGCCTGCCCGGGGTGTACCGTGCACGCACGCGCACGGTGAGGATGTCAGGATGAGGCCCGCGACGCGCCCACAACGCGCCCTGCCGAGCGCGGCCGCTGCGGTGCCACGACGGTTCAGCCGACGACCATCACCGTGCACGTTTCAGGCATAGCAAGTTGCTACCGTTACGCCCTCCTTTGCACACTCGTCTCGGCCTCCCGATCTCACAATACAATCTTCGCCCTAACTCAGGGCACTCCAGCCTCCTCGCCGCCGGCCCCCGACCTTCTGTCGATTGCGTCACCTCGCCTCCGTCCTGGACCTGACCCGACAGACCGTAACGACCCGTAACGACCAACCATGACATCCTATGTCCTCCAGGCGCACGAGAATCGCAACCCCACTCCAGACCCTCGAAGAACAGACCCGCGCAGGTGTACCTTCTGCAGAATTCTTCGCGATCAGGGCCCCGCGTACAAGGTCTACGAGGACGACATGGTGATCGCCATCCTAGGTCCATTCCACCTTCTCCGAGAACCGCCGACTCGCTGCTGATGCCATAAACCGCGCCTTGCGACCTAACTGCAACCGCGTCTGCATATATGCGCCGTCAACTCCATCGACCGGCAGACATTGCACCCTTGCGCCGTGGGCATACACTTATCATTCCCAAGACGCATATCTCGCGTGTGTCGGAGCTGCCGGACGAGTTTGCCGCGGCCTGTGGCATGGTGGTGACAAAGGTCGCGCGCGCCATTACTGCAGGTTCGTTGCATCAAGTCATTTTTGTCCCCTCTACCAGCGTGGCTACGTAGATACTAATTTGAGACGCAAAACGGCCGCACACGGCATGGACAAATTTTTCACGAGCGCAGCCCTGCAGAACACCGCCTTGAATGTGGTCTGCAACCAAGAGTACGCACAGGCTGTTCCACATGTACGTTGATGCATTGTTCTTCTCATCCTTCAAAGCTTTATCTGCTTCTGCTTCTGCTTCGAACCTCGCCCTCGTCTCCACCGAGGGATGGACTGATATATCAGACCGCTGTTCGGGGTGGCATCATGTCCACGACAGATAGATATTGGACGGCATCTAATCAGCTTCTTGTGTCCACAGGTCCACTACCACATCATTCCCGCTCCTCGGCCAGGCTTCGACGAGAGCTCGGGTGTGAACCCTTCAGCCGAACTGGCAGACACACCCGAACATCGCGACCGAGTGACAAAGCCGCTGACGGAGAAGGAGATGCATCAGAGAGAGTTCGAGATACGGAGCCAGTTGTTCGAAGACGAAGCCAAGCGGCTGGTAGAGAGCATCCGAGCTCACTTGTGATCAGGTACGACAGATTATCTGGCCAGGTTCGATACACAGTCCGATTATAGATATCCGGTGCGCTGCCGAAGCTTGTGCATCGCATGCATCGTGCGCTGGAGATTGGTTTTGGACGACAAAACCGCACCGGTCAAAGTGGTCGAGACCACACAGGGACATTCCTGAGTATTCCGACTCACCACTTTGTCACCACTCGTTGGAACTTGGTGAAGCGCGATTGGCTTCGAGGTCGCTCGGGACAGAGCGGAAGTAGGTGACACTGAGGCTGATGCGACATTTGGACAAAATAGTTCCGCTGTCATCCCGGAAGCGTACATACACACAGTAACACACTCGCCTATGTATAGTGTCTTCTCGGAATGCGAATCCTGGGCACTTCCAAGGAAGCCTAGCCTAGAGCTTGCCTCGGCATTCCGCTCTGTGAGTCCTATACCTTTGCTGAACCTACTCAAATGTTTCATGGCACGCACGTCGGAAAATACGGTAAGCACGAGGCGGTGATCGCTGTGTCGTTCGAATCTCTGGCTGATTATGGTCCTCAAATGGAACAGGGACATCCCGAGAGTCGCTGCCGAGGATTGTTCTTGGCCCATGGGACGAAATCACATTCCCCACCAAGGGGCGAGGCCTCGTTGTACTGATGACAGCCTATACCCAGTAACGCTCGTCATATTTGATGCGACAAGTCGGATCGTTTCTGATCAGGTATGTCGTCACCGACGCTTGGCTTTGCTTAACAAAGGTCTCACAAGACTAACATTTGTGCGTAGTAAACCATGACTAATCAGGGTGGCTCTAAGTATTCCCAAAGTTCTTGGGTAGTGATCAAGCGCTAGCTGAACGTTCGGTGGCAAAGTACAGATCATGATGGTGGCCGCTACTAGTTGTGTTACTGCCTTCCTAGCGATAACTTACGTCTGAACAGGTCTCCTGACAGGCCAGAGAGCAAGGGCTTCCATGGCACATTTGTGACGCGGGACACGAGCCGCGCAGATACGAGCCTCGAGCGGAGCAAGCGCATAGCAGTTCTCAGATCGAGGCGCCTTCCAAACCACGGGGCTGTTGGCGCACTGCTCGCCTGCGAAGACAGTTTCGTCTGCGGGGCCTTCAGGCTGTGGCCGGGATCGCACCGGCGCCGGTGCGGCGTTTGCGTTTGGCAGCGGGCGGGTCGTGTGGGGCAACTCTCCATTCTGTTGCGGCCCATGGGGATTATATATGAAAGTCGCTTGCGGTCTGCTGAAGCTTTTTCCCGCCCACGTCCGAGTCCCGGGTGCTTCCTGCTGGAGCTCAGGGCTGCCCTCCTTACCCATTTCAAACCTTTCCCTCTCCGCGCCAGCTGGTTTGAATTTGGACGGAGCGAGGCATCCTCCGTTGGCATGCAGTCATGAGCGTCGACCAAGACTCTTCACCGTCTATCACCGAAATGTCTGAGCTGTACGTGTAACATGACGCCCACCGTCTCTTGTATGTTGCTTACTGGCCTGTCGTTCCAGCTATACCACTTGCGTGGGTTCAATTCCTTATTGCTCTATCGGCTAGAAGTTAACAGTTATGTGTGTCTTTTTGTGCAGTATGTCGGTCTGGCAAGTTTCACTGTGCTCATCTGGGATCATTTGTTGACTTTTTCGGAGGAGGTGCGCGGCTCTTCATGGAGATGGTCATGTCATGATTGTTGACTTTGTCCATTAGGTGGAATTTATTTGGAAGAAGAAGAAGGGGCCGCGTGCGCACCGCTAGCTTCTGCATTGTCTTTCCGCTGACCTCGAATTCCCTAGTGATATACCTGTTCTTCATCGTGCGCTCTTTCTACTTAGGGACCATGGGGGGCTTGCGTTCGCTGATGAAGGCCATCTATTTAGAATCGGTATCTCACGCCGTTAGGCTTTTGTGTAAACTTGATCGGTGCGAGATTTCACGTCACGGTTCTCATTCAGTTCTCACCTATCGCTGCATTTAGCCTACTTTTCAAATTACTTCACCCCAGAAGTAAGTGTTGTTGCCCATAATTTTACCTCGCTATTCTAATCGATGCGCGTTAGACGTCCGTGTATGGTCCAGACTCAAATGTTGCCGGCATTATTCGCTAACCCTCTTATAGATGCCACCACTTCGTACGATTTGAAGGATCCATGACCCTCATTGGCATCAACGTGACAGCCCTGATGATGTTTTTCCGAATACGCGCTATCTACGAGGGTCGGAAAGCTGTCGTCTTTGCCCTTGCGACCCTTCTCCTCGTGGAGTTCGCCGTCAATGCTTCCTTGCTTACTCATGGCATCGGTACGTCCCGTCGTGCATGCGCGAATCAACGTTCTGAGCTCTGTGGCCCTTGCTCAGCCGTCAAGCACAGTCCCACGATTCATGGT
The DNA here is from genome assembly GCA_008694245.1 of Ganoderma sp. BRIUMSc. NCBI lineage: Eukaryota > Fungi > Basidiomycota > Agaricomycetes > Polyporales > Polyporaceae > Ganoderma > Ganoderma sp. BRIUMSc. The sequence goes on from VJXU01000792.1 coordinate 9,237, forward strand.
GAGTGCGTCATGGTGCCGCTGATACGTCGTCGGTCCTGATATTGGTGATTAGCTTGCACTATGATATTCGACCCAACCAAAGTGTACGTTCTTACCCTCCGGATGTGTTGCAGCATGTTTATCGTGACATATTCGTAGGCATGGTGCCTTCGCCGCGGCATCGGCATGGCTTCCCCTGTTGTATGAGACGGTAGTGTTCGCCCTCACACTCCTGCGGACATATCAGCACGCGAAAGATGCATCAGCCGGGAGGGTGATGCGCATTTTGGTCAAAGAGGGTCTCCTCTATTTCAGGTGAAGCCTTGCATTGATGCAGTGTTCGGTCTTGTACTGAAGGTGTTGGATGCGTAACCAGCGTAATATTCAGTGTCACCCTCATCCTGACCCTCATGATTATATCGGCTCCGGATGGGCTCAAGAACATCGCTGCACAGTGAGTTTGATAGGCCTCCATTATCGTATTCATGGCCTAACCTCTGGCATTCTAGAACTGAATACCTGTCAGTCCTTTGACTCCCTCGCTCACCATTTACCGCCGCTCTTCCAACACAACCACTGACACTTTTGACACGCACGGGCAGCCTTACCGTGGCAATGATGTCCCGCATCACGCTCCATCTGAAGAAGCAGATGCATGGCGGCAACTCGCACACCTTGTCACTGTCCACAAGCCGACGGGACCCCACCATCCCCTTTTCTACACGTCGTCCAAACGGATTGGACGTCACGATCCAACAAGTGTCGATCGTACACGACGACCACGGAGATATCATCGACGTAGTCAAGCCCGCCGACTTCGCAGCTCCACCACCGGCGCGAAGGGCAATCCACTCACGGTTCGAGTGGCACGAACTTCGGTCATTGAACCTGAACGCCAGCGGAAGTAGACGTAGTAGTTTGTCGGCTCCACAGCAAAAGTATAAGCGGCTGCATGAATGACGAGCTAGTGAGACCCAGCGTGGTCGGGTCGGCCCTCAATGTTGTACTATCTTGATCTGTACTACAGATTGAATTGCTGTATCTGCACGATGTATTCGCAGTGTAGGCTTTATATCGGAGACTCTTTCAGAATTTAAATGTACTGTGTAATTCATCGCCAGGTAGTAACGTAACTGACATATATTGCTCACAGAGCAAAATTCTATTACAGAAAGCAAGAACATGAAACGTAATGATACAACTATTGATACACCGTACATCGTGCTACAAAATCAATTGCGATCTAAGGCTTGTCTCGCCTCAATGCAGACTTTGCATCTGGGCCAGCACATCCCTGACAGCGTCGACAGACAACGTGATGCGCTCCGCCTCGACCTCGCCTTCCATGAGCTGTTCTGGCTGCGGATGGGTCAGGAACTGTTCCAAGAAATCGCCGTCCAAGAAGCCGTAGGATGACTCCGCGTCTGTATGCCCACGCGGACCGGCCGGTGCCCTCAACCTGACAGTGTGCGTGTTAGGACTTACGCTCGCAAGACATAATAGTGAGTAATGATGGCACGTACTGGGTATGGCTGTCACCGCCCGGGCCTGTGAGTGTTTTAGCCATGTTGCGCTGCAGCGCAGTCATGTGCAGCGACGTGGCGTCGGCCATGTCCATGATCGTGCCTATCCGGCCACTGGATGTGAAGAAGATATGGCTAGGCTTTACAGCCTGGTCCTCGGTGACATCTGTGGATGACAGTACGCCTGCGCAAGTAGAATGTCAGTACGTAAGAGGTCGCCGAGATCGCCCGGTGACGAACCTCGGAGGAGTTTGTTCACAACGTCGTTCAGATGGTATACACCGTCTTTTTCGACATGCGTGCGCTGCGGGCTCCTCTGCAACGAGAACGAGAAAAGGTTGCAATCGGACTAAACGCAATCAAATTAATCACACAAATCTGGATGGAAGATATATGGGTACGCACATTCGCGCCGATGATCCCATTGCCGGTGCCTTCGATAGCGGTCGGCCACAGAGGACCGTAGTCTCTCGCGACGCTTTCAAGCCTCCCAAGATCATCGTTCCACTTTATGACGGACACAGAGCTGATTGCGTCGCCCACGAGGATGTGTTCGCCATCGACTACCACATTTGTGACAAAATGGCTATGGTTCCACTCCGCGACCTTCCGTAGCTTCAAAGGCGTCAGCTCCCCAGCGATGTTGTCCGTAGCTCTGAAAAGCACAACCTGCAATGCCATTCAGTTATTCAACGATCAGTGCGCTACAGGAACAGCGGGCAGCGCACCGAGGAGTTGACAGCAGCGACGATGTAGTTTTCAGAGAGGTGTGCGAGCGCATACACGCACCCCCCGACTTCTTGGGATGCGAGGGTATGCAGAGAACGCACGCTCGCGCCCCGTTCGCCCTCTGTTTGTAAGATCGAGAAAACTAAGATACGACCTTGGGAAGGCTCCCTTTCCTCCGGGCGGATGTAGACCGTCCCGAGAACGAGCGCCGGGGAAGACCCCGCACCATTTGTCGGCAGAGAAAGCAGGGAGGACGGCTCCTCGCCGGTGTCACACAAGAAATTGTGCAGCTCTGGCCGACTGTAAGAACACTGACATCTTTCGAGACACTCATAAGACTTACGTTTGAAGGAATGCGCATCCAGAAGTTTGACGCTGCCCGTTGGCTGCCCGTAGTCGCCGATCCTATTCAGAGTACTGCGTGTGCATGCCACCCCCAACACGCCCTGTCCGGCATGATACGCGAGCTTGCGCGGGGCATCCAGGCCAAGCGGTGTCTAGGACATGCATCAATACGTTACAGCCCGAACGGCGCGGGTTTGAAGACCGCCGAAGGACACGCACAGATCGTATTTGCATCTTGTCCAGACCACGTATGTTCCCGATCAGCAGCGCTGAGGACGTCGCAATTGCCAGACACGACGGGAACGCCGTGGTGTGCAGAGTCCCACCCCTGATCATATCCTATATGTGCAGATGCCTTGTAAGCTGCTCCGTGACGTAACATGTCGAGAGACCAGCAGGGTCGACTAACCTTGACCGACACAGGCGACGGCCGCACACGCTGCCGGTCCCAGAACAGGACACTCGAGCGAGTTCCGCTCGCCAGCACGACGGTCCTCCCATCAATCGTGCACACGGATAAGCTTGCCGGTGCGTTTCCCAACGAGCTCTGTTTCCGATCATGAAGCGTCCCGTCCTTCAGGGCAAATGTGACGAGCGTCCCGTCCGCAAGCCCCACAAGCAGGTAGGGGTGAAATTCTGGGTCTCGAGGGCGCGTTCCTGTGCCGAAGTTGTGCAGGAGCACCGAGCGGGGTAAGGTGGGCAGGACGACATCGCATACAACCTGGAGCGCAGGCTTTGAGTCGAGCGCGAGGACCATGACCTTGTTCGATCCCCAGAAAGACACAGCGAGGGCGGTTGCATAGTTCTTGGATGGATCATAAGGCTGGCAGGAAATCGAACAAATCTCGTCTGGGAAGTCGCGCGTCCTATACAACGCGCCCATCAATTACACATAGAATATAAGCTGCGGATACTAGAACTCACTGCAACAACTGCATGGTATCCTTCTGGCCCATATTGAAGAGCGCGAGACGACCTCCGCCGCCACGACTTCCGCTCAGGCCCACAACAAACTGACTCGGGTTCACTGCGGCAGCGACGATCTCCCGCTCGGCATACTCGCCGCCTATCGTCTTCGGGTACCACCCGGCGCCGACTTTCGTGAACCCGAGCAGTGTGGGGTCGTACTCAACAAACTGGATACCTCCCGCCGTAATCTGAATGATGAGTGACGAGGGCACGTATGCTGATGTCCCGGCCGCAGAAATCTCTCTGCGAGGGATGTTCCCTAGCGCCAGCGTCGGGACGTCAGTGGAGAAACCTGCCACTGATGGGTCGAGGTGCGTGATAGCATCCCTGCCCTCGAAGGCGAAGACGTGTGTTTGGTGCAGTGTTGAGACCACGAGATGCGAATGGATCCTGAGAGCGATTAAACACCATGAGTAGTACACAAGGGAAATGTCGCGATTCGACATACAGCTCTGCGGAGTGTTTCTTCACCGGCCAGATGTCCGTGATCCCAGTTAGACCATTCAACCTAGCCTGCTCCTGGAAGTCTGCCTCAGTTCGAATTATCCGTAACGAGCCGCGAGTCAGCGCGCCGGAACAAGTGATGACTTGCGGCTATATGCGCAAATCGCTTTAGCCAAAATGCGCGTACATGCCTCCGCGAGCATGAAAGAACATACCTGGCCGCTTCCGTCGATATCTGCGAGGACAGCGTCCATGATGGGAGCGATGTTGTCGAAGCTCTCTAGCACCTCAAGATACGTGCCCTTGGCGTTCACAACTCTGCCGTCCCGCGCCCAGCTGCTTTCCAAATCTCCCGCAGTGGCCTTGCCTTTGCCCTTCTCGGAGCCCGTGAGGGACGATGGCGGTACCGACGATACACCTGTTGGTATTGGCAGGGTGTCTACAGTCGCGTTTGCTACCGGGGTTGGATGTATGCGCAGCAGTTGCGAGTCTCCATGATGAGAACCGAGGTAGAGTACTTGCGAAGATAGGTACGACAGACAGGTAGGCGGCGATGCCTGTTTTATGGCCTCAGCGAAAATGCCTTCGTCTCGTCATCGCGCGAGCAATTGAAACGCACCTCGCCAATAGGGATCAGGTTCAGACACATCTTGTTTTCATCGAACGCAAGCATCGCCAGGCGGCCGAATGCGTCTCCCAAAATCACTCGTCTCCGTCCCTCGTCTATGGCAGTCCACCTGCATACGCATGGACATGAGTGTCACCCCAGTACCCAGCGCATGCGCATCAATCAGCTACTCACGCTGTGACTGCCGCCCAAGGCCATTTCACCGTTGCGCGAGGCTTGATCCGCCTCGACTCGCGCTGCTTCTCCTTCTCCTTCGCCGCCGCCTCCTGTGCCGCATCCTCACTCGCGAGGCGCTTACTCAGCCGTCGCTGTTTCTCTTTGCGCGTATCCTGCTGCTCTTGGGTCGAGTGCTCGTAGAACAAGATCTTGCGACCCCCTAGAATGAGGACACCACCACGGTGAGCGGGCGCATCGTCATCCCCTTCAACGTCCTCTCCGTCAGTTGCGTGACTGGGGATGGGGACCAGCAGAAGGGGTGATTCAAGGGAGGGAAATGTCTTGTCCGAGAGCGTTGCAGTGAGCAGGAGGTTTGTGTGCACAGGAGAGAGTTCGAATTCGTCGAGGTCGACATCCCGACACAAGAGTTGGATCTGTTGACGATGGTTGAGGTGTAGGAGGGCGAGGGTGTGACGGCCTTCCTGTTCAGTGTAGAGGAATGTGAAAGCGAGCAAATTGAGTTCAGGAAGACTATGTGGTGGGCGGGTCAGATCACTCTGTCGCTTTCAGGATAATGATTAGTCATACGCACGAAACATCGAACGTATTGTCCAGTGTCCCATCCTTCAAGGTGACAATCTTGAACTTTCCTGTATAGCAGCTCGCGGCTATGACTTCGCCGGAAGGATCCACCTTGAAGTCCGCTACAAACTCTGCTGGGCGAGCTGCCCTGTCCGCGAGAGCAATGTGACCTGCCGGGCTAAGAGATCCAATGCCGTCCACAACATCATATGAAAGAAGTATGAGCTTTGGATCTGGGTGATCGGTCATGACCAGGATATGTGACCGCCCTTCCTCCTACCAGTCCCGAAACATGGTATCTCAGCAGCATGCGTCGCACGATCAAAACATGCACGCGCACCTTGGCTGGGACGTCCTGCAAACCGACGATCCTTCCCCACATGTCTAGCCCACATTCTCGCTTAAGTCCCTCAGGCCGAAGAGAAAAGACCTCGAGCTTGTCCGTCTTGGCGACGACGAGGAACTCCAATCCCGAGTCCGGGGTCAGAGCGCATTTGAGCGAGCGCGATACGGAGGAGGAGGGGTGGAAGGTGGCGACGACGCGCATGCTGCCCACCGATTCTCAGCGTCGAGGAGTGTATGACGCAGCGATGGAAGGAAAGGCGTTAGAGCATCCGATGAGAGCAGCGGGGACGAGGCACAGTCTGCCGTTGAGTGTAAGCAGCTTACAAGTTACAGTCGACCCACCGTACTTCCGGCCCGGCCGGTCCGCCATCCGCTATAAATACTCCCGAGAACGCGACGGCTTGTGGTCATGGACGTTTCGCTAGGTTTCGCTTCTGCTACAACTACCGCAGTCAGAATGTGGTTAAGTGGTAGCCCCATATCTGGGGATGGTAGAAAACACGAGTAATAAGTATTCATAAGGTACCATGAGAACGTCACCACGTCCATCCAACGGCGACGTCGGACCGCGATACGAATCCATACATATGCACTCGATCGTGCATAGTAGACGAGATCTTTCACAAGTTGCATATTTGTATACCTACACAAGGTCTATTTTAACACAGCTTTCTTAGTAGAATATATAGGTCATACGATACAAGTAGAAGGTGCGTATCATACTGTATTACAACCTGCCACTCCGAGCCCCAGGTCAAAGTTGAGCGAATGACCTCATGAGCTCCAATCACCAGGTGCGGAACCCCAGCACGTCTCGAAGTTACACATCAACGCCTTTCCCGAGGGCACTGGAAGTTCCGCACCTCCTCCGAGTCCTTCGACCGACCACTATCCTCACGGCCCAACGTTGCGAGCTCGACCCACTCCTCGCACCCACCCGCATCGCGCTTCCAACTCCGTGGCGGACTCCGCGGGTGGGGAAGCATCGGAGGCGGCGTTTTGCGGAGTGTCTGGATGACCTCGCTCCGGTCGTCGTGCATGACCCTGTGCTCCTGGACAGAGATGGTGAACGGACTGTGGGCGTCGGTGAGACTCTCGGGCCTTGTATTTGCAAACTGGAGCTGGGAGCCGGCTTGCCAGGCCGAGGTCATGTTCGTCGAGATCTCATAGTGGTATTCCGTGAGCTCTTGTTTGTAGAAGGAGCGCCTGAGGTGCAGGGTTATACGGGACATCATTGTGACCGTCAAGCTGTGAAGGCAGGGTGGGTGATAAGGCCTAAGGAGCGATGATGATCTCGGTGGGTCAGGGGCTGGACTTACAGGTATTCCATCCTATCAACAGGTAAGATGCCATGCATCATAAATCAGAATGTGACTTCGACTGAGGCGCGTCGCAACAAGACGTACTGAGCGCAAATGTTTTGAATGCCGGGCGGTGCAAACACGATCATCAACGTCAATACGAAGGTGACACAGAAGATGACACTAAAATTCCACGTTAGCAGCCGTCCTCGGATCCGGAGGAGAGCGGCAGCATCGGATACGCACCTGTAGTAGACAAGACCTTCCTCGAGTAACATCTTCATCGTCTTTGCCACGGTTGGATTGCGGATGCTGTTGTATGTGCAGGACAGGGTGAGACCGAGTACGACGGTGTCGTATATGAGCACGGTCCATGCCGTGGCGGAGGTAGCAATCCTCGGACTGTACGATGCGACTCTCGGTCAAATCGATGAAAGAACGAACGAAATAGTAGGGAGGATGCCTAACACGGACACTTTGCTCGAGTCGAAAATCATTGAACAGACTTCATCGGTGGACATGTCAGTGGGATCATCAGAAAAGGATGACGCTTGAATACCCTACCCCTGACTCTCGGGCTATGAGTTACAGCTGAATGAGGCCACGTCGTAAGATATACCACTCTACACACATATTACAGAACGCGGAAGCACGCACCGATCCCATGTGAGAGGAGCCATGCATTCGTGCCAAATTCGAGGCAGAATGCGACGGTGGCAAATGCGACCACGAGCGGTCGCTTCAAGTACATGGCATGTACTCGGAGGAGCATCATGAGCGACGCGACGTTGACGCCAATCATGGTCATGGCACCCTCGTAGCGTACAAAGTGCATGCATCTAGGTGCACATTAACGAAGGTGGTTCCAAGACGGGAGGGAAGCGTACCTTTCAGGGGTGAATGCTCCGGAGAAATAAGCTGGACGGATGGTAAAAAGTTGCTTGTGAGGCCGGAAAATTGGCGAAAGGAGAGCTCGGGAGGGGGCCCGGGAAGAGACGAACCATACAGGTTCCCGATGAAAGCCAACGGTGTCATATAACGGTTCTACACTCGCCTTTGGTGAGAAAATAAAGCTGGAAAGGCACTGCGTGGACACATACGAGGAAGAATAACCAGATCACTATTGCCATTGAGTCAGCCTATATCATCTAGAGAGATTCACCAAGCAGGAATACGTACGTGGTCCCCGCTTCTTCTTCCTCCAAATGTACTTTATTTCATCTCCGAGAGTAAGCAGATGGTCGTACACCAGTACGGTGTAGCTGGCCAACCCAACGTACTAAGAACCAGAGGTGCAGGGCGTGTAAGTACATGCACCGACCCTCGAGTTGCTAAGTAAACACTCACGAAGGTGGCCCTCCTGCCCGCACCCGGAATGATTCACTGGCGTCAGCACATTCACAGATGAAAACCCGCAAGGAAACTCGCGGAATCAGAAGCAACATGACCAGAGAAATAAATGAGTAAACCAACGTACAGTTCATCCTCTTCCTTCGTCGTCGCAAAGTCAACATAGCTTGCCATTACAAGAGCCCATGGATATTTGCTGCGTGCTGTATCCCCGCAAAGCCTCGTCGCCAAACCTCTAAACTCCAAACGTGCGGGATTCAAAACGGTCAGCTATGAAGAAGATGCAGAGAGCTCAGAGGGGGGAAATGGTGCAGATACAGAAACAGGCGACAGCACACAGCACTGGGGAGGGCTTACGCCTTCCCCGCACTCCTATATTGACTTAATATATTCAAACGAGCCGCGGGCCCCATATTCAACGCCAATATCAATGATCCGTCGCACAAGGCCCTGGAAGGAGAGTCAGCTGCCAGGAGCACAGATACCATACCTAATGCAGACACCCACCGAACCGGCCCGGGTATCAAGGTGGCACAGCTGCCCGCAGACAAAAACCTCAGGCAAAGACCCCTACTGCGTACCTGACATCCTTCAGGTGGGTGGGACCCAATAATGAGCCAACTGAGCTGATTGTGCTCATCGCCAATGCCATCAGAGTCTTGGACGGGAGGTCAAATGCGGTTTGGATGAACGTTGGGCGATGATGATGACGCGGAGGTCAGTCAGGTGGTGGTGCCGCATCTCGGCAGTGCGCACCACCTCGCTCCCGCCCGACGTCGTGTAGAGTTTACACACGTCGTCAGGGCAGGGAGGGAGGACACAAGTAACGGAGGCGTCCGATGGCTGCTATGTCCGACCGGCCTCGACGCGGTGTCCTGTATGATTGGAGGGGTACTCAGTGGTTACCAACATTGAGGGGACAACTTCAACGGAGAGCGCCGTATTCGACGAGACAATTCCTGGCCTGCGGTCCACAGCGGAACAAATTTTGTCCTCGAACTGTCAGTGTGGTCTCATGAGTGGGGCAGCGACAATATCGAGAAATAGAGTGGTTATTTAAGCTTGAAGATCGCAATGCTGGGAATCCCCAAGATGGCCATCAACCGAATCGCGTCCAGCCTCCAAGCTATAGTCCTGGACCGATGACACGCAGCGCAGGACGGGCCAGTAATAGTTCTTGGAGGTTCCCGCAGAGTGGAAAACATAGCAAAGGACGGGCCAGGGGAGCAATAAATCAGGAAGGCATTTCGGGATTTTGAAAGGGCGAGGTTCGCACCGTCTGATTCTACAACGGACGTATAACCCAGGGAATATCCGCCGCTCCAGTCAATTGGTGATAGATGAAGACCTGGTCAAGTGATCGAAGCCGATCAGGAGGTTGGACATCTGGAGCAGAAGAGTTCTAGAGGCGGTAACAGAAAGCGCCCAAAGTGCTGTGGACGCCAGAACCTCGAGCGTGTACAGCCTCCTCACTTGCAACTGTATTCAACAAAGACTGGCACTGCACGAGTTATATCGACAAGTTGCCTTGATGCAACTGATGCATTGCTTCATGAGGACCTTGTCTATGTCCTCGAGGTATCTAGGCAGCACGCCCAGGTCGAGGTGGAACTTGCTGCTGTAAGCGCACTTGATCATGATTCTACTCCGTCTTGTCTCCGTCCGTCCACAACAATTCAGTCTGCATCCACATGTCCTGACAGGGCTCTCTCCAGTGCCACTGTCCCAGGAATTTGGTTACAGTAACGAGTAGTCGGCTATGCATCGATGCCCGTTGGCAATTCGTAATACTTGCGTGTGCCATCACTTGAGATCACCAGGCTGCAGAGCGTCTTTCATGCGCCTTCACTTCCCAACCCCAGTTCCCAGGACGTCAAGGACAGCGAAGTCCACACCGCTAGTACTGCCTGGCTTGAACGTTTGAGCATTCTTCCAATTGTACGCATCGACGAACAACATGTCTCATCCCATCATCTTCTACGACATCCCCAGCACCGCCAAAGGTGTAGCCTGGTCGCGGCATACTTGGAAAACGAGGTGCGGGTGATCTTGAATGCCAAAACCAACACTGCACGTAGTATCTCATCATCCGGACCTGCGACCCCTCCACAGGTTCACCCTGAACATCAAAGGCATCCCATACAAGACCGTCTGGGTCGAGTACCCCGACATCGCCGCGCTCTGCCAGAAGATCGGCGCGAGCCCGACCTCCAAGGAGAGCGACGGCTCGCCGCTGTACTCGCTCCCCGCGATCTTCGACCCGAACACACAGACGGCGGTCGCCGACTCTGCCAAGATCGCGCGCTACCTCGAGGCGACGTACCCAGACGCCGCGCCCAGGCTCATCCCCGCCGAGCTCGACGTTCTCACCACCGCGTTCGAGGACGCGTTCTGGGGCGCGCTCGGCACAAGCTACCTGCCGTTGATTATCCCCGCGGCGTTCGGAGTGCTCCGCGAGGGTAGTAAGGCGTACTTCCGTCGGACGAGGGAGGCACGGCTAGGTGGAAAGCTGGAGGAGCTCGCCCCGCCTGGCAGCGAGGCACGTGCGCAGGCCTGGGCGAAGTTGAAGAAGGCGACGGGCAAGATCGCGACGTGGTACGAAGGCGCTGGGGGCAAAAGGAGGCTCTTCGTGTTGGCGGATGGCGATACAGTGACGTACGCAGACGTCGTCGTCGCGGGGTTCTTTGTGTGGTTCAAGGTGTGCCTGGGCGAGGACAGCGAAGAGTGGAAGGAGATGGCCTCATGGGACGAAGGCCGTTGGGGGAAGCTGTTGGCTGCTTTCGAGAAGTACAGCGCAGTCGACGTCGGTGAACAGGCTCGGCTGTGAAAGAACATGATTAATAACAAGTGACCATTCACATGTAGTTTGAGGGAATAAGTGTATCCGAGCATTGTGCGCCAAGCTGTCGTCATCACAAGGCGATGTCGAGTGTCTTGCAGATACACTGGCACCGGCACTGGCGTGTACGAGTGGCACTACGCAGGCAGACTCGAACAGACTTCTAGGTTCCTGCGATGACCACATATCATTCCGGGGGATTAAAGCTGCGGTGTATGATGGTTGGACTCACTATCTTACATACTAATAACGTCGTTCGCGTCACGACAATGGCTCGGAAAGACCTCCACCCGATAATGTCCCATCTTCATTCTCAAAGACCTCGCCCTGAGAATCTTGTGGGTCATTCCTCCTAGGCTGAATGAAATGGTCGAGCATGGTAGATTGAGGTGTTGGGTTCTGTTCACCGTCCTGGTTTCCGCTTCCTGACTTCGCCAGCTTGGAGTCCTTTGCTTTGCCTGATTTGATAGGTGCTGGTTTGGGCTCTAGAAACGGTATTGCCTCTACAAGAAGGAAATAGGCAGATAATTCGGCGCAGACAATGGCAGGACGTACCTTCAAGGAATACATACTCTTCTCCTCGTCGTATGCATGACACTGTGCAGCGAGTCGTCTATCGACTGTGGATAATGTGAAGCTGGGAGCAATATACGCACTCAAATCCTTGACCTGCACCGTTGCCCGGCCTTCTCTGGATGCGACAGCCTGCGCGGCTTCTGCTATTCGCGCGACGAATTCCTCGGTGGCCCTCGAAATCAGGAAGACGGCCTCTCGTTGAACCATGATAAGATCCTACGCATACATGGCTCTGAAAGTGCGGGACTGAGAAACTGAAATAACACGTACCTTATCCGCCTTCAAGATCTTCTGTACCCGAGAATACGGCAGTAACGACTTGCCCGGTTCCCGTGAAAGAGGCTCAGAGGCTGACGTTTTGGCTTTCTTTGGTTTCGGCTGGTCCATTGATGTAGGCACCTCCTGCTCTCCTTGCTGAATTGGTTCCGCATTCACACGACTGGTTTCTTCTGGTAGAGCGAGCTCAGGTTCAGGGGTTGGGGAGGGGGACATGGTTGGATGAGTGCAGCGGTAAGACGCGGGCGGACACTAGGACGGGCAGTACAAGCGCTCATCACGCGACACGACGCGTCACAAGGCCGAGGCGCTACGTCACGCGTGACGGAAACGCCCACGCTGACCAGCGCTTGTCGGGCGCTTGCCCAGGGCCCTGCTCGATGCTCCATCTCCGAGTCGTACGCTACCCACGGAGGCTCCAAGCCTCTTCGAATACCACCACGATGAGTCCCTCAGGGGCACGTTGGTGGGTGCCAGACTCGATATTCGATTCATAGACAATCTTGAATGAGCCACGGTATGTTCAGGTGCGAGCTTTCATTCCCTCGTCATGATCAACCGTGCTTCAACTTGAAGTTGACGCCAGCCAGCACCCAGCTCTCCTTCGCTATCCTTGCAAGCCCACACAATACAATACTCGCATTGAGGGTATGGTCCGTTGCTAGACCTATCATAGCTCGACTTCCGAACCGACATCTACTGCCTCATACTCGGCCAACGCGTCCATAAACCTCTTCCACCGCCCCCCGTCCCACCCACTCATCTCCCTCCACTCATCGCTTTCCTCCCTGAACATCCGCCGCATCCACCACAAAAATCCGCCGACACACACGTCCGCGAACGAAATCCGCTCGCCCATGAAGAACAACCTGTCCTTCGTCCCGTCAGCCTCCAGCCACTCCGCGAGCGTCCTGTAGATCTCCCTCAGCCCCTCCCAGTCCTTCGCACGCTTCTCGCTCCCCTCGGGGGCGAACGTGTAGAAGCTCCCGTACATCGCCTCGCGGGTCTCGAGGAAGTACCTCGCGCTCGCCGGCCGGAGGGTCGCCTGCGTCGCGCCCATCGTCAGTGACCGCACATGGTCGCCCCCGTACAGCATCTTGAGGTATGCAACCTCAAACGCGGCATGCAGCGCATCCGTCTCTCGGGGGATCATCCTGTACGACTCAGGATACGCCTTGTCGAGGTAGCGCGCGATCGCGGCCGACTCGGGTACGAACTTGTTCGTATTCGGGTCGTAAATGGCGGGGAGAGTGTAGAAGGGCGAGCCGTCGGATTTCTTCTCAGCCGCCTCCGCACCGACCTTCTTGTAGAGAACCTCGATGTCTGGGTACTCAACCCAGATGGTTCTATATGGAAGCCCCTTGATGTTCAACGTGTACCTTGGTGGACGTGAGTATGACTCGGAGTTAAGTGGTTATAAAGTAGCTTACCTGGCCTTCCAACAGTTCGGGTTCCAAGACCCAGTTGGCGCCGTTGCAGAAGGCTTTCCGGGGATTTCGTACAGTACGATGGGTTCAACCATCCTTTCGAGTGCGAAGTGGGATTAGTTGACCTTTCTTCGTCAGACACACACACATTTATATCTCTGATCCGGCGAGGAACCGTCAGCTTGGTCGTCCAAACAGAAACGATATTTCTATCGCAGAGCGGGAACAGACTGCTGACAGAGGAGTTTGTACCCGGCAAAACCCGGTGAACGATGACAGAGCCAGCCCTGCGCTGGTTGGTAAGACATAAACCTGACAATACTACTTATGTTCATCATCGTGTCCGGTCGCATCTAACCAGCACTTGTCACAGGAAATGCATGACTGAGCACGCAAATCCCGCCTACTTCGGGTTTTAAGCCGGCGAATCTCTGAGGACGGACGTGGACTTCATCGATCTCGACGCCCGCACTTGTGCTCAATCCCACGAAGACGTGCACAATCTCGAGCGTCGGTGGTGAACGCCTGGTATAAGGCTGGTGCCTCAGGCTTGGCCCATGGACATTCGTTGCTGCCCGCTCCGCTCGAAGGCACCATTTCCAGAGCGGAGGACAGGTCGAATCATCTTTCGTCACGGCGTTAGGATCTCCCGCAGGGACCTTCAACTACCAACTGTCAACTATTATTACCCGGTTGACTTGTCGCTGCGTTGCATGTTCCATTATATTGACTAGCCTGCTGGGAGACACATAGTGACGGGATAACTTTTGAGTAGATTCCCGATACGGCGGGATCCTGTTTCGCCTCTCACGCTGCGCGCCGGGGAGGATGCACGGTGAAGTCGTCTCTATGGAGATACCAGCTTAGGCATTCGCTTGCACTTCACAAGGATACATATGTAGTGAGCTTCGAGAGATCGATGGGCTCCGGCGCAGATCCTGACGGTGACATCGTGAGTATGATCCACATCGGCGCAGGTCTCTTAAGGAGCACCTTCGCTACAGAACAGCCCTTGGGCCTTGACGCTGCCGCGCTCTCCTTTTGTCGAACACCGCTGATGTCGACACTGTTCTTCTCCGGTGATTGTTGAGGCCCATCTGGGGGATAAGAGTAGGGACTTGGGTGGCCATCGGCCATCTCATAATTGCCCCTCAAGCTCCACATGCCCCGCAGAGGTGGGCTATGGCATCTCAGGAAGAACCCGACTACGCGGGCGTCGTCGAAGTATTCAATAACCTGTAAGTACCCATGCTTGTCCGTACAGCCGAAACAAGCTTAAGGTTTATCTCATCTACACCCGCGCCACAGACTAAACAGCAACTATTGCAACGTCGCAGCTATTGGTGGGTCATCGCTCGTTTGTCGGTGCCGGAACGGGACTTCGAACAACGCATTGCCTAGCGTTTCTTGTCTTTGATTGGCTGCTCAGTCTGCCCTCGGAGGCTTCGTTGTTCTGGACAGGCGCATCCGTCGGCGCGGCTACCCTCTACGTAACGACGAGATATCTGACCTTACTAGAAAATGTTCTATATCTCGTTCAGTTCTCCCCACTTTCTGAGGAGGTGAGAGAATTTGGCTGTCTTCCTGTGAGACTCTGATTGACGAGACGGGGGTTGACAGAGGTGAGCCAACATAGGACGTCCCTGATATTACGCAACCTGACAGAGCCGCAACAGCTGCACGCAACTTGTCTGGACGACCTTCGCTTTGAGTTTATTGACCTCTTTACCCATTGTAGGTTCGTACAATGTGGTTGTCACCTCTGACTCATCGCTTTGGGGACTCATAAAGCTTGAAGTGCTCGCCGTACTCCGTGTGTATGCCCTCACCCGCCACGTGCTCCTCGCCACCGTGACCTTCTTTATTTTCGTCGTCCCGGTGGCATGCAGCATTGTACGAAAAGTCTTTTCGTTACATGGTAGACTCTTCGTTTACTTGCATAACCCTAGGTCCCATACACATTCAGCCCAACAGGCGGGGTTGTCCCCATAATTGGATGCTTCGAAGCGGATTTCACCCCCATTGATCTGTACACAAGGTAACCTGAGTTCTCCACACGTCTACAAAGTCTCTCCCTAACACTAACCTCCGATGTGTCTTCCGCAGATGTAGGCATCACCCCTCCGTCGTTACATGGGCTGACCGATTTGGCACACTACTAGTGGTCATCGTCGAGCGGGTGTTCAATTTGGCCGGGCACATACTCCTCCTTGCAGTCACATACTGGACCTCTCCCTTCAGAGGCAATTTTTCGGACTTGAGGAAAGTCGGTCGAAAGACGCTGTCGAGCGTGATGCTGTACAATGGTGCGCATTTACTCTTCCTAGACACACATGCCTCGAGCGGCTCACAATGACCACTCTATATGCAGGTTTAATCTATTTCCTGTGAGTCACAGAGCTTTAATCAGAGCTCGATGGCATGCTCAGAACTTCCCATGTCCTCCACAATCAGGGCCCTTACGGTCTTGTCCGCCCTTCACCTCGTGCTCTCTGTCCTCGATGTAAGTACACTTTTCCAGCTACTATCGTCACGCGCTACTGAACCAGAAGTAGATTGAGGACCTAGGTGGAAGCAGCATCATCGGTATATTCCTTGGACCGTATGTCAATTTCCATGGTTATGCCCCGTCGATTTAACGTTTACACTATCTTCGCCGTTAGGATGTCGTCGGTTTTGGTCTCGCGGTTGCTGCTCGACCTCCAAGACGCCTATCTGCGGAGTATCATATTAGACTCGCGTCGCCCATTGTCCACGGTGTGCATCGTCGATAACCACACCATGAGGTTCGCGCGAGTAGCGGGCTCGCTCGGAGCGACCATTGACCCTGATGCCGGGGAAGATGTCTCGGACGACGGTGGTGATGGCAATTCGGACTCACAAAACTGGGCAATGGACGACGATGACGACGTGGATAACGTTGACGACTTCAAGGTTTGAGGACGAGAGGTAGCTATCCCACTCGGCACGCAATGCCGTAGTTTGGGAAGGATCGAAGAGGTTGCTGAATGTTGTAGATACGGAGAAGATGTAGATAATGCAATGTATCCCAAGAATCGGCATCGCACAGGACAGGAACTGGGCAATGTACTCCAATGTCCACAGATCAGACAACCCCTTACATTTGGCTCCTTTTGCCCTTAGATACGGGTGAGCCATATTTCATCGGGCTTAATACACATACGGTACGATCCGCCACGGTACGAGCTGTTTGTATTTGATCCAGTCCTTTCCATACCTTGAAATTGAAATGAGCACCTGGGTCAATCTGGACCGGGATAAAGCACAAACGTACTTCTTCTCGCAAGCCTGGCTGTCTCTCCTCTCGCGGTGGACTAGCAGTGATGCGAACCAAATCACGTAAAAGTACGTGATGGGCGTGTTGAATCCTGTCGGAAGCGACCACGCGAAAGCCATGAGCAAGTCTCCGCTAGTAAGGATGTCAATGAACAACTCGAGTCGCCATGAGCAAGGATAGGAAAGACGTACAAATAGTTGGGGTGCCTGCTCCTCCCCCACCAGCCCGATGTCAGCAGCTTACTGCCGCTCTCGGTAGTCATGTATTGAAGGTCTACTGAACGTCAGTTCTTGTCCTCCATGGGAGGGTCTATGACTATGCCTACTTTTCGGGTTCTTCCCATTCCTGAAGTCATTTTTCTCCCCATTTGCTGCGCGGAAGATGTAGTACCCCAGCAAGTTCACACCGATGATGAGCGTGGTGTAGATCGGTCCAAGCTCTATCTGGTTGAATACCAGGTAGCGCGCCTGGATCGTGTACGTGAACGGCACCCATGTGATCGCGGAAGCGAGCATGAACCCGAAGCCATCCGTTGTGATATCCATAGTTGTAAACAATGCGGGCTGGATGAGAGTACAACGCGTCAATTTAAATTGCTAGAGGAAGTAGAGAAACACAAACCCACCTCGTTGTAAACGCAGTCAAGTGTGTACCAGCTTTGGAATACGAGCACAAGCCACATTGAGTCGGTGACGTTAGCCGGGCCGCCCCGACGCACGGCTTGCTCGCACGCGACCCCGATATTAAGTATAACCCAGAGGATCAGTCCTGGGCGAATCTCATTGAACGACTTGAGGTCGAACGAGCCTATCGACGGGTTCAGCTCGCGGCCTATGAAAAACTGCGACACCAAACATGAAATAAAGCCAGTCTGTTTTGGTTATGGAAAAGTTGACGAGAACGCACGTCGTAGATGTGGGACCCCGTGTTCCCACCGAGCGCAAGCAACGCTCCCTTGCGGAAAGACGCGACATAGCACACGAACGCTTGCATGAGCGACATGAGTGTCGACGCCGTGAGCAGCCCCACCCAATGTTTGTAGACAAACGTCAACGGCTCGGGTCCCTTCTGGTAGATGACCCCCGCCACTATGCCCAATGCCAATAGTGCAGTGGGGAACGCTGCAAATATCCGGCTCGATGAGCTTCGAGATCAGAGGTAGATTGGGTGCACGAACCGTTGATCTTATACCTCTTCCTCCGCCCATCGCGCATGACCGTACCCTCGATCCACTCCCCGGGAAGCAAGAGCCACGCAACGACCACATACGCGTACCAGGCCAAGTATGCCAAGGCTGCCTCCATGTCCCACAAGCTCCTCCACCATGCCCAGCTCGACAGCGCGATGCCGACCGCCGTCGCATCGAACGCGGGCGGGCAGCCGCCAGTTTGTTCAGAGCACCCGAAGTACAGCCCGTACATCGTCGCCGGGACGCCGAGCACGATCACGAAGGCCCCGAGGGGTCCCATGAACTCATAGCGCGTCGTTCGAGGATTGAGGCTAGATAATTTCGACTCCGAAGTTAGATGAGCCATGGAAGACGCAGGCACCTAGATGGCTAGGAGAGAAAATAAAGTCATGAAGGACTCTTAGGCAGGACATGTTGGTTGCGTATATAACGCTCCGCATCGTCGAAGGCGGGGACAGGACCGCCGTGTGCGAGCAGGTTGTGACTGGCTCTCAACGTACGACTCACCACCGCGAGGATGCTCACGAAAATGGTTCGATATAAGCGTCCTATTTGTAAAGCGTAGCATGCCGCGTACCTGGCATCACACAGCCACGCCGACTCGCCTTGGTTGACTGAACTTTCTTGGGCCGAGGTGCATGAGCATCAGACCCGCGGCAGAAATGTAAATCCGGGATACATTGTGCGCGAACTGAGCTACGGGATACTGTAGAGGGAATCGTTAAGGCGACACGAGGATTGTCCTTTGTGCAGATTGCGTGCGTGAGGATGTAGATGTACTGAACTAGCGATGGGGAGGAAGAGACGAACAGGCAGACATCAGATGGAGGGTGGGCCGAGAGCCAAGACAAGCTGATGATTGAAATCAATATAAAGAGGAAGAAGAGGGGGAGAACGAACGAAATGAGATGTCGTGGCCAAGAACAAGGTATATATGACCTTGCAAGTGGCGTCAGGGTATCAAACCGACGTATCAGTACGCAGAAACGCTCTACCAGTTGCAGGGTCATGGGTTTAATGGAGGCCAAGATATGAACCGAACGACTGAGCGAGCGGCTTGAAGTAGCGACCAATCGCCTCGTCTTCATCGGAGCGGTTCGGTGCGTAGTAGAACCCGGAGATGAGTACCAGATAGGATAAGATGAGGATGCTACCACGGTGGTAGTTGCTCTTCGCCTCGATGTAGGTGTAGGTCATCAAGAAGACCGACAAGATGATCGCGATGATGTCCCAGCGAGGGAAGATCAGGCTGCAATCAAAGTAAGCACTAGAACGTCGGTGCACATGAGGCAACAACTCACGTGAAGGTCTCAGCAACAGAGCCCATCTTCTCCGGAGCGTACCAAGCGGAGAACGCGACCATCGCCGGGATCTGGAGTAGACAGACTTGGAGCGCGTACGCAGAGCCGATCTCCATACTGAAGGCGAAGGACGTCAGCAGTAGATCTAAAACGGACTACGACAACGTCCGTACCTGAGCGCGATGTTCCCGTTCATCGCGAACGAGATGGCGTTCATGAACTCCGTTGTGTTCGGGACGAGCGCAAACAAGGTGACACCAAGGAACTTCTCATCGATCCCAGAGCCTTCGAGGATAACATCGACGACGTCGACGAGAATCTCTATGTTCCCAAATCCACGTCAGCTCACCATAACTCCCCCATGAAGACGATGCGAAGACACGTACCAGCAATGATCGCATACAATGCTGTGCACGCCAACAATACACTCGCACTGGTCGCACGACTCCATGACGGTGCGTCGTGTCCTCCATGCCCACCCTGCCCAGCGTCCATCTCCGCACCAGACGCCCGAAGCCGCGCAGGCGAACGGTGCTGCTGGTGACGAAGCGCGCTCACGGTGGCGACCGCGACGGCCCGCGTGAAGTCGTCCGTGGTGATGCTGCCAGGGAGCTGGAGCGGTTGGATACCTGTGTCCTTCATCGCATGGTCGACGCTCTCCAATATAGGGGTGAAGCCCGGTCCGTTGACAGCCGGAGGAATGGCGTAAGAGATGCGACGGTTTCCGGCAGGTTGAGCGAGATTTGCAGGGGCGATGGGCTGCAGCAAAGATTCGGAAGTGACGGGCAGTGGCTCGGGTGCACGCGGGACGGGGGTCTCGCTGCGCGATGGAGAATGGCTCTCAGCCGTGTGCGTGGTCAAGACACTTTGCTTGTGATGCAGGTCGTGCTTGTTCTGTCCTCCAGGGATAAGGCGGTGGTAGATCGACATGCGATTGGGCGGAGGGGGGAATTCACCAGCGTGCAGAAGTTGCTGAGGGTTCTGCCAGATTTGGCTGGCGTGCGTACGTAACGAGAACCACAAACCAATGAGGTAGGACTATGAGGACTCCGTCAATAAAGCATGCAAACCGTCAACGACTTTGAGGACTTACACAAACGAGGATGACAGCGCAGAAGAACATCAAACGTTTCACCGTGGATTGGTAGAACGGATCGAACATCGGGTCCGGATGTGTGTAATAGCAGTGCTGGCACACCCAAGGCTTCGTTAAGGACGACACGTCTTGCGAAGGACATCCATCACAAACGAGCTCAAACTGCATATAAACGTTAAGCTGCCATACATGACGATTTCAAGGATGCCACTCACACTGCCGTACGTCTGGTAGAACAGTGTCGGGACGATGGTTCCGATGAACGCCATGATGAGCAGCATACTCGTGACGCCGGCGCTCTTGGCGTTGAACTTCAACTCCTTCCTCCTGAGGGCACCGCTGACCATGCTCATGCCCGGCATCAGCAGAACGCCAGCAAGCAAGCTACCAACTATGGAGCCCTCGACGAGGTGGCCCTTGCTCTCCGTGAGTGCGATGCCGTAGAGGATGATTTCGATAATGGAACCAAAAGTGGCATTGATGACGGCACCCATTCCGATCGAGGACTGGGCAGAGATCGAGGCCACGGCCATGCCAATGAAATACGACAGCGGAATGACCGATGCCAAACTCATCACGAAAATGAGGGCGCGGGCCGTGATGAATGATAGGAACGCAGGAACATGTTGTCCTTGGTGCTCCCAACCCTCGACCAGAGGCAGGAGAACGATGCCGTCGAGGATAGTCAAGAGCACGAACGGCAGGAGGTTGACGAAGATGATGTTGACGCCTCCAACCGTGTACTTGTAGTACTTCCAGCCCCAAGCCCGGTAGGTACAGAGGAGGACAGTGGAGGTCGGGGAGCCAGAAGGCGCGGCCTGGCCCGCCGCGAGTCGAGGATGCTTGAAAGCTACCGGGGTTGCTTCGACATCGCGACCTTCTTCACCCTCACGCACTACCTCTCCGCTCTCCGCAATGGGGATAACAGGGGCCGAGCAGAAGCGGATCGATGTTGGGTGTTCGAACAGATGGGTGATGAGGACCCAGTTCAGCCTGGCCATAGGAATCATAAAGATAATGAACCAGCAGACGAGCGACACCAGGAGGAGAAGGGGCGCAATGACGGTGATCAACGCAAGCCAGAAACATGCCTTGCCCAACCAATACTCTGATTTGCTCTCAGACGTGATATCAACGCCATATGCGCTCTTGACAGTCGCGCCGTATGACTTTGCAGGGCGAGTGGGAGCATGGGATAGATCGCCGTTCTGGTGTCCAAGGAGGGACGTAGTCTCAGTAGCCATGCCGGCCCATGACTCTGAGCTGGCCTCTTGATTGATCGCAGTGCGAGGCGTTATCGTCGAATAACCGGAAGCAGGAACCTGCGAGGGTCCCCCAGTGTAGACCTCCTCCGGGAAGTGTTCGCTATGAGCTGACTCTGGAGGAATGGCCTGCTCCTCGTCATCCGGAAGTACACCTGTCTCGCCCTCGACATACTTGCCAAACGGCCAGGCGATGTACCATCCGAGCCCGAAGACGAGCGTCGAGTAATCTCGGCCGCCTTTGGGGACGACCAAGAGAAGGGCAGAAATGACGAAGCAGGTGATCGCGAGCCACCATCCAAACGCGAATAACCAAAAGATGTTGCCTGGGAGGAGGTGCCGCTCTGCTTGCGCGCTGGGGATGGAATGGAGCGCCTGGTCGGCGTACTTGGTGACCGAGCGCTGCTTCTTGTACAGTGCCGGCTTCCAGATGGGCAAACCGAAGGGGTGCTCGACGTTGATGAGCGACTGGCGGTCCTTGAGGGTTATGGGGTCCTCCTCGTGGTCCTCCTCGTCATCATGGTCGCCATCGTCCGCGCGACCGTCGCCAGGCTGAGGGGTGTCGTTGCCCGAGGAATCGTTGTGCTCGTCGCCCGATCCTGCCTCATCCTCATTCTCCTCGCCGAGGGCTCCGCCGTCGTCGCTGTACCCCCTCGTTGTGGCATGGGAGCTGGTGATGCTGGTGCTGCGCACGCCTCTGCGCCTGGACGCGGAGCTGGCGGAGTGGTTCCTGCCTGCGGTGCTCGGGTTCGCGGAATGGACGCGACGGGGGGACGGGGAGACGGGGCGCTGTGTGAAGTAGGACGTACCCTGGAGGTGATGGGAGGGGGTCTCGGGGATGGACCATTGGGAATTGTGGCTCATGCTGCGGTACAGCGGCCCTCGGGGCCCCGGCGTGGGTGTTGGGGTGGCGCCTAGCCCGACGTCTTCCTGGTCG
>VJXU01000795.1:0-21762 GCA_008694245.1 Ganoderma sp. BRIUMSc
ACTCAGCTTCGGGAGCATCGGCGCGGGCGCGGAAGGCACGAGTAAGAGCCCCAGCCCATCTCGCCCGTCGCCGATGCTGGGCAGTGTGCCCGAGGGCGCAGCGCTTGGACTCGACGTCTCTGGGGGTCAGGGAGTCGCGCCGACTCCCATGCAGGCTGGCATTGCCGCAGCATATAACGAGGAGAAGGAGAAGGAACTGCAGGACGTCACGAAGGTGCCCTCCGGCTTGCTGATCGGCGTCGCGCCGGGCGAGCCTACCCCTTCACGGATACGCTCACGTACACACTCGAAGGGCCCAGCTGCGTCGACGTCTGCACAGGCGGAGTACTCGATCGCAGGAAGGAGTGGAGCAGAGCCAGCTGCCACAGAGGATCCTGTGGCAGCACCCACAGAGGCGGCGAAGATCATCCATGTGACGGACCCTCTTCCGGAGACGAAGTGGGAGTTCGGGACGACCAGGCAGACTGAAGGTGTCGCGGATCCGCAGAGTGAGTTCTCCCCACCCCCAGCACCGCCCCTAGTCGTCGATCCCTCGGTCCCCGGTGCCGTGGGGATCCCTGGTGCGAACTTCGTGCCCATGGGGCTGCCGTATGCTGGTGCGCCCCCATTCATTCCATCTGGTGTCATCCCTGGCGGACCGATCAATGGCATCCCTTCTGCCTCGTCGCCGTCCACGTATGCCCCGCCTCCGCGACAACCACACTCTGCTGTCGAGGACGACTGGGAAGTGCGCGACTACGGGTTCGGGTTCGGGCGCGGTGGGGCCCCGGTATATACCCAAGCACCTGCCCCTGCACCGCGTGAAGACAGGCCATACCGTGGGGGCCGGGACTACCAGGGCGACCGTGAACAACATTTCGGCGGTCGGCCGAGACGGGGATCGTATAGTCAAGGCGGGTACGGGTACGAACGAGGAGAGCGTGGTGGCTACAGCGGGCGGAGAGGCAGGGGTCTGCCCGGAGGCTACGGCGGGCGCGGTTATCAGAACCGCTCCTTCTCTCGCGGCGCATACAACAACCAGCCGAGTCGCCAGCAGGCGTACGTGGCCCCGGCACAGCAGCCACCTCAGCAGCAAGAGGTCAACGGGTACTACGCGCAGCCTTTGGCTCCTGCTCCGTTGGCGACGTACATCCCCCAGGCATTCGAAGGGTACCCGTACGCGCCGCTGCCGCCGCCCCCGCCTGGGGTCACTGCGAGCTCACCCAGCGTGCCGTTCCCCATGCCCCAGTCTAACGTCGGCTTCCCCCTCGATTCGACGAGGTATTACTTGCTTGGTCAGCTCGAGTACTATCTCAGCCCGCAGAACTTGGCGCAGGACTTCTTCCTTCGCCAGCAGGTGAGTTAATTGTGCGTGCTTTGCTGAGTGTGTGTTAACGTCAACATATGCAGATGGATGCCCGTGGGTGGATCCCGATCTCGCTCATTGCGTCCTTCAACAGGGTGCTCAACTTGACGGCGGACGTGCAGCTCGTCACGGAGGTTCTGGCGCTCTCGTCCATGGTTGAGGTCCGGAACGGGCACGTCCGCACGCTGCAGTGGCAGCAGTTCGTGCTGCCTACTGCTGCACAGAGTCAAATTGAGGATGTCAACCAAAATCCTGATGGCGAGGACGAAGACGAGGAGGACGTTGTCTTCGTTCTCTGATCCTACGATACACGGACAGTCTTGGCCGTATACGTGCCGTTTCATTAGAGCCTCCGCGCTTCGTCCCTTGTCCTTTGGTCTTGTTCCTCAGGCTCTCGGATCAAAGTAGCACTATATCCCAACCTTTGCAGCGTTTCTTTGTTTCTGTGTTCCCTCTGGGACAGCTCATACGAGTCATACATATTGCGCTCACTATCCGTATATTCTTTCTTTATGCTCTCTGCTGTTCTCCTGTCTCCTCCTCAGTCCACTTGTATCCTCATCCCAGGCTCTCTCCCACGCACAGTTACGCCCCATTCCCTGCACACGCACGTCACGTCGCCTCGTGTCCCATCTGTTCCACCAATATCCCTGTTCCCGTTCCCGTTCCCGTTCCCGTTCTCCTCACACCCGCAATCTCCCATGACACCCCATGACACGCACCATAATCTTCGCAAACCGACTTCGCGACTCTTCTTCGGGGCCGACGCTTGCGAGGCCCTGTACTTCTACCTCAACCGTACACATATTCATTGGTACATTCCAGGGCCGCGTTGGTCTCGGGCTTCAGCTTCATATCTCAACGCGCTGCGCCTGGCATGCTTGAGCGCATGGGCTTTACATTTTCGTGTTTTCCTCCTCTGTGTTGTCAGTGTGTTTCCATGTCGGTACCTTAATCTTCCCTTCTTGCATGGCCCCTCCCTCTCTCTCATATCGCATTCCATACACAAGTATCCATTATCGTCCTCTCTTCCTCTCTCCATCTCTGTCTCTCCTCCTGTGTCTCTCCCTCCTGCTGTCCAGTGTCTTCTCGCTGACTTCCTGCCATACATATCCGTGCGCGCTACGATGACGATCAAGTTGAATGTATTCTGGGTCCTACTGTTACACGAATATCGGATGGCTGCAAGCGCGTCCCGTACGTCCTCCCTGAGGGTACGGCTAAATAATCCTAACCGGCTCGGTGTATCGCGACTTTGCGCGGAGACCCGGTCCGTATCTATTGGCGCAATTGAGTTCGTGGTGCGAAATGAGTTCTCTCGACGTTCACTTACCTCTTGAGGGCGAAGGGGATGAGGATCCCGACGACCGCAATGCACCCGACTATCGTCGCGACCCATCGAGGGTCGAGAGCGTTGAATATCTTCGGGGAGAATATCTGGCCAAGCCAAACTCAAGATCAGCTGCCATACAGATGCCACAGAATGGGATGCAGGCGCACCAGGAATAGGGTACCAAAGATGCTTGGTAGGACGAGGCAGGATGAGAGTGCGCTTGCGGCGGCGAAGGAGTAAACGTCTAATTATCACAGTTATTGGCCGCCTCAATTAGGCGTTGGTACAGAGACACGTACCAATGACGTAGTTCACTAACGAGACCTGTAGCAGTCGCATAAGTGAGGATGTACGCTGGAATGGTGGTCATCTGCCGTTGACACACCTGCAGCAGGAGCAGCGTAATGCCCATGAGGAAACCGGACATTAATGGCGCCCAATAGCTGATGTTAGGGAACGACGTCCACCTATCGAAGGCAGGATTAGAGTTAATATGCGAAACAACCTTGCAGTTCAGCGGGGACGCGCATACCCAAACCAGAAGAAGGTGACGGCGAAGAAAGGGGCAGACCACACCGCCATAGCAAGCCGTCTCTCTGGAGGAACTGGGCTCGGCGCATGCAGCTTGGCCTTTCGCTCGTATCCAGGTTGGATCACGAAAAGGTACTAAGACAGGACAGATGTTTTGTTAGCTTCTAACTTTCAGAATGTAAAATACACGTCGACGATTACCAGTCCTGCTGCAAAGAGGAGACCGGCGATGACAGGAAGCCAAGCAAGGGAACCTAGCATTAATATTGTGAGCTGCCAGGAACAAGTGGTGCCAATGCGACAGATAATCTCACAGGACAGTCCGTAACCCTGTTCATAAACCACGCGGTATGCCTCAAAGAGGATAGATTGGCAACCGGTGATGAACTTGCAAGGGAGTTATTAGCGGCAGCACCCCGCCACCGAACTGGGTTACTCACAGCCATGTAGAATGCGATAGCGATCAACATCGGTTCGCGGATGAGGATGATGAAAGGTTTGACAAGGGTCTCGCGAAGCCGTCCGCACTTCGTCGGCTTCTGCACCAGCTCTAGAGGGGCTTTGAAGCGAGGGTCCTTGGTCTCCTTCCGCAATCGCGCCGCCTTGCGGGCAAGGATGATCGGCCTGTGTGCTATCAGAACCTGTGCAAGAAAAGACAGAATGAAAGACACATACGCGCAGGTTTCTTCATAGGTCATGATGAGGATCAGGGTACATGTCCCTGACTTCAGGAGGAGACATTTGTCAGGCCAAAACTAGCTCTAAGTCCTCAAATGGGGCTGGACTGACCACCAATGCAATCATCCAGAAAGACCACTCCCATGCTGCGCCCGCAGCAGCCATGTAGCCGGTGATAATAGGCCCGCTAATGACTCTTGATAAGCGGAGAATAGAGCGAAAAATGGGATGGCGCACATCATAGCTCCAAGGAAGGGAGAAAGGCCCGTGATCATGAGCGCCTTCTCCCTAGCCACTGGGTCCCAACTATGTCGCACAATGGTGAATAACAGGAACACGTCGTGAAACTGAGTTTACGAACATATCGGCGATGATGGCACTGGACAAAGAATGTTATGATGCCTCAAAAAGTAAATTCATTGGGAGAAGCACGCACGGAGCAATAGGATGGCTCGCAGCCGCAAAGGTGCCAGCTAACAGCCTGAAGGCGGCAATCGCGCCGAGGTTCGGGGCAACGGAACCCGCGATTTGGAAAGCCTGAGGTTGACATCTTTCGAAACTCGTCTACGCCCAAATTCGATGGATGCGTACCGTAAATCCAACAAAGCTGGAGATCAAGATTGGTCTCCGCCCATACTGCATGAGGTTGACTAGTATCAGCCTTGAACTGCTAGGAGGAAAGCGGTACGGTACTGACCATTTCGGAGAGGGGGCCCCAGATCAGAAGTCCGAAGAAGGAGCCCAAGATGAAGAGTGAGACCGTGATAACAAAAAGTTCCTGACTAAGGTCGAATCTCATGCGAATGTCCTTCGCGAAACCAACGGGAGCCGTCGTCGCAAAAGCCCTAAGCTCCGATACATAGCACTCAGCATAGGGTGTTCCCGATGACAATGTAAAGTAGCACTTACGCGACAAAGCTAAGGATCCCCGTGAACACCGTCAGGCACCACTTGTACCACCTAGGCCAATTCTACAACCACCGCGAGTCAGGACTTCGTTCAAGTCGCTGCATTGGACTCTGACTTGCCTTCGGGTTTTCCCGCTCTCCATCCGCGAAGCTGACGGAGAACTGCTTAGAGTTGGTGAACTCGGACTTTTGGAGCTCCTTTTCCGAGATGAGGTCCGAATCGAAGCTTGTCCTCTTGAACTCGAGTCTAGTGTCAGTGCTCGGTCGGATGGTGCTTCCCGCTGTGGATACGTTGAGACACCCGTGAAGGGTAATGTCCATACTGTCCCGCTGAACAACATTGACGGCATCGTTCGCGGGGACACTGTTCGCTGTGTGGCGAGCGGGATGCGAGAGAGGTGTCGGGATGAAAGTGGGGAAGTCCATGGTGATCTTTTTTGGTGTTTCTTGAATAATCGGTTTCGAGGGCGGGTTTCGGAACGGGGTCGTGCTAGAAGGCGTGCTGCTCGAGTAGTCCGAGGGCGTGCTCGAGCGAGTAGATGTCGTGCTGAAGGGCGAAGTCGTCTTGGCAGAGGCCGAGTTCGTGCGAGTCGTACGGGGCGTCGTAAACGTCGTTGGAGGTCGTGGCGCGTAAATCCTCATGAGGGCAGGACCGTTCAAGGGGATGACACAGGCCACAAGCATCCCCCTGCCTTCCGCGATTTATACGAGAGGACTAAGTCCGCAGCTTGGATACTTCCGGCCCCATTGGAGATGCATTCAATGTCGTATGACTGCGCGCAGCCGATCGAGGTGACGCCCTCTGGAAGCACGTTTGGAACTCGAGCATCTAGGACAGGTGTATCACCCCACCCGAGAGAGGGCGTCAGAACCGTATAACACGGGACCAGAAGGTTGTATGCATGCCTGCGTGTATGGTAGTATGCATTGGGCCTTCTGGGCGCTCCGGGATGCGCATAAGGCCGTGGGTCAGCACCTCAGCACAAGCGCTGCGGGTAAGTAGGACTTAGAGGTGGGATACGTGCCGACTGTGTACCCCCGAGATCGAACTTAGCACGTGCAATGCTTTAAGGGTTGTGAATAGCTTAAAACCATATACCTCGAGACTCACGCCACCGCCGTATGACGGTCAGGTTTGTGGAGCCTGTTACTGTGTCCGAGACGTTGCGCGAATGACGGGTGAAGACAGCATGATTGCAGAATATTTTGGATCATATGGTTCCAGGAATTGTCGAAAATACCAGCCACCATGGGGGAAGAGCGAATCGGTTGCACCAATGGAAGAGCGTCGCAGGTCGTTCCTCAGTATGACGCGCTTCTACGTTCGCTCCTCTACACAAATAGAATATTGATCAATAGTCAGTCACGACAATGCAGATGATATGCCTGGAAATAAATCCACCTAACGGGACCCTACGCCTTGAATAATGAGACGAGCAGCACTTTGGTACGCGTGCACCCGGTTGCTTCAAGCAAAACTTGCTGTGATTGAACCACGGGGTTGTTTTGGTCCGACTCGGAGATGTCGGCGAGTCCTGACGATATGCCGCATACATCGTGCCTTCTAGTAGCTTGCCGAGGACATAGGATATAATTACTGATACCATGGATAACGGTGACTACCACGTTTGCGTGACGATATGGGCATGTCCTGGGTCGTCTCTTCCTGTGCTTGCAATAGAGACTCGCATCAATATCGTCACCAACGGCGATCATGCGGCTATCTTCCGTACAGGCTCCTTGCTCATACTCTCCAAAATCGCGGTCAGGACGCAGCTAACACCCAGCTGTGGCGAACTTAAAACCTGCGAGCACCGTCAGCGAGCACACCATGCTTGGAAGACATACCGATCGAGGCCCCATCATGCCTGCACCCGGCCCAGCCGTCGAGGCATGCCACAATAGCCAACAGTTCATACCCACGACGCGAGTTTATTAGTACCCCAGAGATAAGCTAACAGACAAGAGATAGGCTTACCATTCTGCACGCTGAATATGTCGCCGGCTTATGCGTCGCGGCAGCAATGCGCTGATTGTAGCCCCGCAGTGGTCACCGATAGAGGGACGACCTGTGAAAGAAGACGTCTCGTGCCATCCAAGGGCACTAGACACCTCTCACGTCTGCCGTCAGCAGTTCAAGGAGCCGCGTCGGTGCATATGAGCTGCCTTGTAGGACTCGGCGTGGCGCGGCGTGTCCGCTTTCGAGTCGAGAAGCGAACATGTCGCGAAGGCGTGTGTGACGGCATGCAGCCAAGCCCCTTGTGAGGGAATGCTATCCAACACGGCCGGTCGACAGGCCCGACGCGAGTAGAACCGATGTAATAACTTCCCATGTCGTCGGATGAGAAGCGCGCAGCAATGGCGAGAGGCGAACCGGCCACCATAAGTATACGAGACCTAAACATTGCAGAGAATTTCCATATTCTTCAGACCGAGGTCTAGCCGGTGTCGGATGCGGATGGAGACCAACTAGCGGGTAATATTGACTTCAATCAGGGCCATGTCTGAACTATATAAGTAGTGCTCACATGGGGTCGGGAGGTTGGAAAACAAAAGAGAAATGACTGGCCTCACCTGCTTAGCGCAGCGACGTACGAGGCAGTGGCCCGGGTACGGTGCAGAGGCTAGGAGGCACGCTTGAGAACTTGGGAGCTTTTGCTAGTCAAATTGGGCAGTTCCAATGCATCGCGAACAGAGCCGGAAGCGATGGTAGTAGAGTTGTCGCTATCGTGTTGAGCTATTGAGCTATAAGTCTTGCATCTGCATTCGCATGAGCGTTAGCATTCGTATGAGTTTTGTTATGAAGTCGCTATTTATTGACCTTCTGTACTTTACTCGGAGGGTGTGCCCGCGCCGACAGGAGTTCCAACATGTACGCGTTGGGTTGAACCGAGATGGCGCGAGAGTCGATCGCGAAGTGTAGTCGGTCTGACAGTCGGACCATCCCATCGGCTGATACAGTATATCGCAAGACTACGGCCCTGGGTACGCTATCCGGTGAGCGCAGACGCATGCAAGGCACAAACTTGCGATAACCCCATGTGATAAAGTTACGAATGTGATTCATGTTAGGGCGAGCTTGAATGACCGGCGTAAGGGGACCCTGACATACGCTCTTCACCCCCGTTTCGGCCTCCTCTCGCATCCGACACATGTTGGTTGTAATACTTATCTAATATGTCCGCCGCCTGGGCCGCGTTCTGCAACCGTCGCGTTTCAGATTCTCTCCGCAGACAACTTCATTCCGAGTCCCAGAAAACCCTTGATCTCACCTTCAATTTATCCCCACAGACCACAAACCCTTGGAGACTGCTGCCAACTTTGAGTTTCGTCTTCTTGGTCCTGCAGACCTGAGCAGCAGAGTGAGCAGAAGGTCCGTCAGTGGGCGTCATCAGTGGGCTCTGACATGGCGGTTGAGAAGAAAGCGATGGGCGCCTATCCCGGGGCCTGCGACGGAGAGATCTAGCGCTCCTTGGCTCAGGCACCCACTGGCAACTGGCCATGGCATCCGCACCCGCCAACGCTAATAAGCAGCCACCACTTCGCCAACCAAGGTAAGTTTCTCGACTATACCCAATCAGTGAGCACATCCACCACACTAGCCGTAGTCATACTGAACATTCCCCCCAAATGCTTGAATGGTCTAGTCTTGTCTGGATACCTTCGTCCAGACAGTTGTCCAAAGCCGCGGCCAAGCAGCAGCGACAATGTTTACGTCGCTGTTCAAGTGCCGCCATTCTCGCCAAGTATCAGATAATTTACTCAATGATGCACCGCAGGACAACCCGGATCCACCCACCTGACAGTCTGCAACAATGCAAACATATCTCTGTGGAGGCGCAGCGCCCGATTCAAAACAACGCCACCATCGCCGTCACCTGGACTGGATGAGCGCAACCCGATGGCGAGCGTGGTTGCATACCCGCTGTGCGCTCGTCATCTGGTGCCTACGCACATCAAAAACCTACGTATAGTGGGCGCGACCGTGGGCTGAAGTAGGACGCTGAAAGGACAAGTACGATCGGAGTTGAGAAAGCCATGGTGACCTGGTCGCTCGAGCAATCATCGGGCCGCAGGCTGTGCACTCGCCTGCAGTCAGGCCGCTCACGCTCCGTCATCAAATCTTGTATGGAGATCCAGTGTCAGTGATCGCGGACGGAGCGCCTCATACCACCCTGCGTTGCTCTAAGCCCCAGCTACTTAAGCACCGGAGCTGCCGGCTGCGATGCGCGTAGAATCCCATCTTTGCTCTTCCCACCTTGTCCGGCCGAAATCGCATTGTGCCGTCCGAGTTCATTGTCGCCGTCGGTGGGTCCAAGACTGCCTCGACGGATCTGGTGAACAGAAGACCTGAAACACGACCGATCAAACATGCTTGGACGCTTTACGCAAGGCAAGGACCCCGCTGGTGCCGACGGACGTGCCAGCCGGTGGCCACCATATCCGCCACCCGGCGAGACGGATTTGGAGAGGACAGTCCGACTGGAAGAGGAGAGGGAGGCGAAGAGGGTCTCGGACGAGATCGACCACGAACTCGAGATGGAACGTCAGACGACGCGGAAGAAACAGAGGGGAGAGAAACGGTTGCTCCTACTAGGTGTGTGCATGCTTCATTCCTTCATCCATAGCTTCACTCACTCCCATCATCTGTCCTCGAATCGTGGTTGTTTCCCGATCTCGATTTCATCGACATTCCATCCCACGTGTCGCGTAACGTGATGGCCGAGAAGGACAATCCGAGTCAGGCAAGTCGACGCTGCTCAAGAACTTCCAGCTACACTTTGCCCCGAAAGCCCTCCGCGCCGAGAGCGATGCCTGGCGAGCCGTGATCCACCTCAACCTCGTCCACTCGGTCAACTTCATCATCGACCTCCTCACCAATACCGCCGTCTCGCACCCCGCCTCCAATTGGACAACATACCACCCCCACGGCCGCCCCCAGACGTCCAGCGCAGAGGACGCCTCGAGCTCCTCCGGGCACTCGCATTTCACCGCCAGCCATCAGCATCGCACGTCCCACACGCCAC
Organism: Ganoderma sp. BRIUMSc; assembly: GCA_008694245.1. Lineage (NCBI taxonomy): Eukaryota > Fungi > Basidiomycota > Agaricomycetes > Polyporales > Polyporaceae > Ganoderma > Ganoderma sp. BRIUMSc. Next base: position 9,823 of record VJXU01000795.1, read on the forward strand.
AGCTGCCGAGCGAGGTCCGAAGGTACAAGCTCTCGCTCTCCCCGCTGCGCGAGGTCGAGAAGATCCTCACTCGCCAACTCTGCATGGACGAGGCCAAGTCTGCCCTCGTCGGCCCCTCCAGTGCCCGCGAGCGGCTCCTCGAGCGCCCATCGGACGTCGTCGTGCGTGGCGGACGCGGCTGGAAGTCTCTGCTGAAACGCAAGCTGCCGGACGGGGCACAGCAGCAGAGACCCGGCGCGGAGTCGGCGCTGGAGAATGCGAGACAGATCCTGGACGCGTGCCGCGGGGACATCGTAGCGCTTTGGACGTGCGAGAGCATCCAAGCGGGCTTGAGAGAGGAGGGCGTGGTCTTGAGGGAGCAGTCTGGCTTGTGCGTGGTCCGGTCTCTTTCGTGATATTGAGGTCGAGTGCCAACGGAGGTTGAATTCTTCCAGTTTCCTCGACCAGGTGCAGCGGATAGCAAGCATGGGCTACGAGCCCACACTTGGTACTTGCTTCCGTATGCGCCTATTGGGACAGCCGGGTGACCTTGGTTCCAGACGACATTCTGCGTGCACGATTAGAAACACTAGGCGTCGAGGAGCATCGACTGATTATGGAAACAGGTAAGTTCATTTATTCCCTCCTCCAGCTGGAAGGACCAACATGTGCGGAACAGCTGCTGAGGCCGGTCAGCATTGGGTATTCTTTGATGTCGGCGGAGCTCGCGGTCAACGAGGTACGTCTATGGCGAGGAGATGTTGGTAATCGCTAGCTGAACGTGTATGTGAAGCCTCATGGGTGCCATTCTTTGAGGATGGTACGTCAACTTGACGCCTTGTCTAGCCGTTGTATATTGACTTCCGTGTTGCAGTCCATGCAATCATTTTTATGTGCTCGACATCAGGCTTCAATGAGGTCCTTCAAGAAGATCGTGGCATCAATCGTCTTGTACGTTTTACGAACGTTCTATGATGCCTTGGTAAACTTGTTGTGTTTCCAGCTAGACTCGTTCAATCTCTGGAAGACGGTTTGCTCGAGCAAACTGCTCACCTCTGTACAATTCATTTTGTTGCTCAACAAAACAGACATCCTAGATGCCAGACTCAAGTCGGGTGTCTGTTTTTCGAGTTACGTGAAGAGCTATAAAGAAGAGAATGATCTCACGCACGTCCTCGACTGTGAGCCAACTCTGTCCTGCCAACTCGGGGCATACTTGTGCCTGGTTCTGATGATTCTTGGCAGATCTCCGAATGAAGTTCACTGCAATGCACCACCACCACTCTCCCGAACGACGGACACTACATGTACATAGTACTTGCGCAATTGTGAGTAGACTTCCGCACGTTGTTTGGTGACACTGATTATTTTTCTTTGGGAAGAATATTGACACCACCTCAGCGGTACTCGTACGGAGTGCGTACGATTTCGTCTGCTGTCTGTTCCAGGACTGTATCCCACCGACTGACCGCGAGTTTCTATTTTTCTGTTACCAGTACGAGATACGATCATCGTGAATTACCTGAAAGCTACCGAGTTGCTTTGACGGCGAGGAGACTCTCCCGACTATAGCACATAACCTACATTAATATTGATAGCAATAGTGTGCGAGTTGTGGTGCACTCTCCAACTATCGGGTCCTATCATCTAGGCTTCCCTACCGGCAAGGTGCGTGTGTTTCGGTACTGGAGCGCGTTCTCCTTCGAGTGGCCGTTACAAGAAGTTTCAATCAATCCTCCAAGCAGGTGTTCTCCCAGGGGATCGCAATAGATTACCACATGATGCTTTGGCAGCCACCAGCTACAGTACTCATCACTTTCGTGATCTATTTCGTGAGAGACTCGCACTAAGGGATGCACTACACCCGTGTCGCGATTTGTGAGGAAGAACAGCTCTGCCAATGGGCAAGTTGGCAGTATTCGGTGCTCAGAGTAAGTTGGCCTAGGCCGTGTGACTTCGTCCTGCGAACATCATGGTCATATCAAGCCGGAAGGCATTGAAAGTGAAACACCTGAGGGTCGAGTAACGAGCGCGGTGGCACCAGGTGGCATGCGGGTGGCAGCGGAAATGGTAGATTACGTCATGGCAGCTAGCGGCCCTGGTCCCGCAGCGGAGCGTAGTGGGCGAGACAGCCAGGGCCCACATACCGCCCCACGCTTGGCCTGCAGGCGTTTCCCTTGACTTTGTCCCCTCCCAGCACCTCGTCAGCCAGCTTCCAGCCTACTCTGACCTCGTCACCCTCACTCGCTACTCAACATGGTTCGCGGCTCCGACGTTCTTCTCATTGTTGTAAGTGTCCTACCTCTCACCTCGGACTCAGCTTCTGCGTCGAAGGAACTCAGTTTCAATTTCCCTTGCTCACAGGTTGCCATTCTATTCCCTCCCGCTGCCGCTGCATTCATCACAGGGTGCAGTTGCGACCTCCTCATCAATATTCTCCTTACTATGTGAGCGTTTCAACTTTCCCGTCTGTCCCTCTCTGGACGGCAACAGTCGTGGTCACCTGAAACGTTTCGAATACCTCGCTCACCAACGCTGTTCCTCCCCTTGCTTTGCGCATACTTTCAATCAGTCTCGGATACCTTCCAGGACATCTGGTGAGTTCACTGATTTCCGCTTGGTGTACTTGCGGGCGCTGACTCTGTTGCGCAGCATGCCTTCTGGCTGATCTACAAGAAGATGCAAGCAGAGGAACGGTACGGTCGGGGAGGTTACATATGTGCGTCTTTCCCATTTCATTTCTACCACCCAGTCCACTGATGACTCGACAGATGTGGGTAACGGCGAGTACCAGCCCGCGTTCCAGCAGGGCCCGCCTGGGCAGCCCAACTACGGCGCTACCGGCGGCGCTTTCCAGCAATAAGCGCCGTATGGTTCGAGTGCAATGCGACTCCGTACGAATCTTCCTGTGTGCGTTTGTATGTCTGGTGGATTTGGAACAATGCCTTGATTTTCTGAGTTTCCCTCCCAAACGACTCCGGCTTTAGGCCACTGTGTTATATGTACATTTAGAATATGGACAATTGACTCACATTTCGATTTCCTATTTGTCCAAGTTTTGTGTGGGGTGTGTTCTTGTGTCCCTGGTCTCATTGTTTTGGAATCTGCTTGGATGAAGCCCCGTTAAGAAATTTCTATGTCAAGGCGTACGTGCGCTTCACATTCCAATTTTCTGCCGCTGATGAGATTGCGTAGGTTTATAACGCAAGCATGACCAGAGCTCTTTCGTTGGGTCGACGAACTGCTGAGTATACTTGCCCTAGATCCCAGTGTCGACCATGTTGAGCGGCACGCTGAGCGGTTTTTGTCTGCCTAGACGTTGCGGCATGAAGGCTCACGGATCAGCCGTGTGGCCGACCATATTGGGAACAGACAAGTACCAGTCGTCGACATCTAGAAGCGATACAAAAGTCTTGTTTTCTTCTGTGCCAACGAAGCGAAATCGATGAAGGGAAATGGTGACCATATTGTCGCGGTTAGAGCATCAGTCAGTCTTGGGCGATTGAATGACTAACTGTCGATTACAGACCCCACCTGAGTGGGCATAGGACCACTCAAAAGGTGTCTGGGGCGATAGGAATCGACGAGGTATCGGCCAAGGACCGCTTGGTTGCGGCGAGGGCGAGCATGGGGATCTCGGAGTTTGAAACGCGGGGAGAACGCGTCGGTCAAAAGACGCCCTGTTTGTTTCATTCCTTCCTCTCTCTCCTCCATCCACCACTTCAGCTTTCCACCACTTATTCCCCGAACCGCTACTCACGGTACGTCCGCCGCATCTATACGAAGCTCAGCAACCTCCAACGTCCGCATTCACAACTTAGAGCGACTCCTCAACGCCTTAACCACCGACCCACCACCGACCCCATCCAACCACCGAGCCCTCCTCACGCGTCCGCCGCTCCCTACCTCTACTATACACTCCTTCCACCATGCCCATCTCCTCCCTTCCTATCGAGCTTCTCCAGATCATCTTCCGCATCGTCCGTGACGATCTTCTCGCAGGCGACGACGAGGACATGTCCTGGATGTCGCTCACGCGCGTCAGCAGGCACTGGCGCGACGTCCTCCGTGGCGACCCCTTCCTGTGGACCCGCCTCGCGTTCACGGACCAAGCTCCATTCTACGTCGTCGAAGACGCGATACACAGGTCGAAACAAGTCGGCGGCGTCGATCTCAAGTTCGTGGCTTCCTCCTTGGAGCCTTCGAGTATTTGTGGTTGGATAGAACGCCTGTCCATAGGCTGGCCTGGTACGGAAACGTATGAGCTCCCCGGGACGGTCCGCTTCCTGTCGTTCCGGTGGCGCGAGGGAGTGCGGGACATGGTGTTTAACGCCATAGAGGCCCTCCGGGCGGATGGGGTGGTCTCGCTCGTCCTCGAGGAACACGAGGATCCTGAGGACATCCATGGCGACAACGGTGGGTCTCTCTCGGAGTTGCCCTCCGATGGTGGTAGCGTCGTCTCTGGAGACGACACGAAGTCCGAGTCCGAGTCGAAATCCGAGTCTGAGACTGAGAGCGCGGACGATGAAGACGACTCGGACAGCGGTGACGGGGAAGGGGCAAGCGATGACGACACCGACTCAGGTACCGACACCGACTCCAAGGACACCGACTCCGGTCTTGACGGCCACTGGGACGGACCAGAGTTGGACGACGCTAGTTCTGAAGACGAGTCCTCGGGCGTATCCATCCCAGACAGCACCTTCGGCGGTGATTCAAGTACTTATCTCGACTCGGAGTCCGACAGAGGCAAGCACGTGAGCGAGCCCGAGGACGAAGAACTTGGCGGAGAGGCGACTGGCACCGAGTCTGGGGACGACTACGACGGGAACCTCGAGGCCACGGGCGAGTTCGAAGACACAGACTCGCATGCCTCGGACCCTGCTGAGGACGAAAATGTTGGTAACGCCGTTTTTCAGCCTCGGTTCCTAGGCCCACACCGCCTTCTCCTGCTCCCCGAATTCCCTTCTTTGATCAACCTCGCTATCTCGTCCGTTCTTCTGTCCATCCCCTTGCAGGTCAAGGGGCAGCTCACAGACATGACGTTGATGAACACGTCATGGTACTATGATGAAGAGTACGAAGATGCCGAATTCACCCAGTCATGGTTGTTGGACGTGCTGGAAGGATGTGTTCAGCTGGGTCGTCTGCGCTTGTTCAATACCCTCCTCATCACCAGCTACAACCCGGGAGAGCGGACCGTCGCCCTTCCGAACCTCAAGCTCCTCCGCGTCGAGGACATACTAGGAGGCGTCCAGAACATCGTACCGTTCCTCCCGGCGACGTTCTCGGAAGGGCTCACGCACATAGACCTGCGTTCTCTGCTCTGCTTTGAGCAATGGGTGCCTGCCGTCGACGGTGTATTTGTCGGGAACCTCCCGGAAGACTTCGTGGGTCCCTACTTCGCAGACACCGTCGCTCTCAACCTTCAAGCAGACGACGAATTCGTCCTTCGGGGACGAATGCAGACGCCGCTCCGGTGGGACCTGAGGGCGATCTACGACCCGGACGACTGGTCGGAACACGCCAGAGGTTGCCTGCTCGGCCAGGCGGTCCTCGACCTCTTTGATCCTTGCATTGTGACCGCCACAAGCATCACCACCTTGGCTATCCATATCGCGCCGAAATACCAGACAAGCGAAGTCAACTGGGCAAGCCTGATCTCTGGCCTCCCGCACGTGTCCAAGTTCGAGCTCGGGGGCGACCAGGCCGTAGCGACGTTCCTCGAGGCCACCCGGCCTGAACGCCCGGTCAACTACTGGCCGTCCTTGACGGAGTTCCACTTTTGCCTCGCGATCCTCAGATGGGACCTCCAGTTGAGCTTGCAATCACTTTGCAGACAGCTTTGGCCCCGCGACACCGGGAGCTCTGAGGGGCCCAGACTGGACATGAAGGTGTATTTGCGGTTGCCTGGAGTCCAAACAGGTGTGCCGTCGGACACGGAGCGCGCACCGCCCTGCTGGTTCGCGGCGCCCTGGATGTATGCTGCGGTGGAGAATCTGTCCGGCGAGTACGATGGACGTGTCCAGATCGTCGGACATAGGTGCAAGGTCTGCCATCAACCTGATGCGTGGGTTAAAGAGGCGTATAGCAGTGAAACGACCGCGATGACTCGTTCCCAGTGAAGGTTTTGGTTCTCGTTACTTACGTTCTTTCCTCATTACGATCTTTTATGTCTGATACGGTTACCAACTTATGCCCTTTCACGCTGGACTTTTGGGACCTTCACTATGTTGTTGTAATATGCACACATGTATTCTCGGTCATGTTGAGACACGTCTTCTAATGTTCCTGGACCTCGTACGCATCTAATATTCCTGGACTTTCTGCTCGCATCACTGTATCATAGATCTCACTGTCGTTAATGTCCTTTACCCATAGTATGTTGCCATGTTTTTGTATCTTAGTTCTTACACATGCATTACTTTCATTATACATGCTTATTCTTTCACCCTTTAGATGCTAGCTGGCGATTGCAATCGTCATCGGACAATTCGAGAGAATGGGTTAAAGGTCCTCTCTTGCCACGGTGATTTACACTGGCAGTAACTTACTGAGTTACTGAGTTAGGACGCGTCTGAATGGCAGTCGCTCGTCAGTCTCACTGCAGGCGATCATGTGCTGTTGCGGTGTCGAGAATTGATTCTCTCCTCAAGAGGTTTGTAGTGAGCAAGCAACTGGATCTGCCTCTGCCAGCAGCTGCCAGCCCGTGCCTCCCGATCCACAGATGTCCTCGGTGTCAACACAGCCACTGACACTGTATTGGTAGCGAATGGGCCAGGAACTCGGGCCACCTTGAAGGTAAAAGCATGGAACACATGTACAGGTCCGCCAGCCCATCAGCCGGTCTACGAGCGAGGTACCGTCGGCCTTGGCCATTGCAAGAATAGATGATACCTCGCGGTAACCTGAATCTACGTATACCACCGGGGCAATGGCGGTATCGAGAATATGCTCATCACATATCGGCTTCGAACGTCTTTATCATTTCTATTGATTAGGTGCTACCTGAATGCAACCAAGGGACTACAGAGTATGGACAAGGAACGAGATGTCTCTTCCGTGACAAACCTCTATACCGTCGAGACAAAGGAGGGTATGGAAGTAATAAAGGAAGTGAGAAAGATCACTCTTGCACCATTAAGCCACTTCAGGAGCTGCGGTGGAAGATGCCACTGCGCCTGTACACAATTGGTGCGAGGAAGGGAATAGAGGGGAGTTGGTACGGAAGGGTACGAAGATAGAACTCACCAGGAATCAAGGCATACGCTGGGGAATGCTAAGGCTGACCGAGATACTTCCAGGCTGTTCCCCACACACTGATAACGCCGATGGTAAGTATAACAAGGGAGGACTTGGGGAGGACGATGGCGTCCTTCCATCGAGGAGCTCGACGTGGTCAGAGAAGAAAAAGCTGCGTAAGCGGCCGCGCTAAGAAAGGGTAGGGCGGAGATTGAAACGCACAACACTCCGACAGTACGCGACGATACGCGTCGCGCGTCGCGTCAACGTCGCGTCGACGCGTCTGGCCTCGGCGCTCTTGAGCCTTCGCTAGTCACCGACGTTCACCAACGCGTCTGGGTTTCGCCTCTCAGCCTTTCAGAATTCGGAGGGACAGAGAACGTGTCGACCATGTCGCTGATGTATGGAAAGGAGAAGGATGCGGAGTACGAGATCGGTGAGCCCCTCCTCCACGACGTGCGGCGTTCCTGGCTGACGACACGACCTCTCCAGACAATTCGTCGCACCCTGGCTTCTGCTCCTTCTTTGCTAAGCTCCCTCACAAATCCCCCGAAAACGGGACTGTCCGACTGTTCTTCCGCAGCGAGTACTACTCCGTACATGGACCAGATGCTCTTTATGTTGCGACCCACGTCTTCCGCACCAACTCCGTCATCAAGTACCTTGGTGGACGCGCCGGTCTGCCCAGCGTCACCCTCAGCGAAAGTCTTGCCAAAAGCTTCCTTAGAGATGCTCTCACCAGCAAACAACTCAAAGTCGAGATATGGGCTCCAGAGGCAGGACAAGGCAAGAAGGCCACCAAGTTCGTCTTGGATAAGGAGGTACGTTTTGCCAATTGCATCCCATCTCCCGGAAAGCCTAAGTGTCTGCAAGGCATCGCCCGGTAACCTATCGGCGGTGGAAGACCTTTTGTTCGTCAATACGGACATCGTCTCTGCTCCAATCGTCATGGCCATCAAAATCGCGAACACTCCCGCCATTCCCGGCAGTAACGCAGTCAAGACGAAAGCGATCGGCATTGCTTACGCAGACAGCAGCACACGGGAACTCGGAGTCGCCGACTTTGTCGATAATGAGCTTTTCTCCAACACTGAGGTCTGTTTCGGTTCCCCGGATTAGTCGCGTTGTTATGGCAGCTCATCCGTCTTTCTATTATTCGCATTTCTGCAGACCCTCATCATCCAGTTGTCCGTCAAGGAAGCGATTATTCCCACTGGAACCACATCTGGAACCACTGAGCGTGACTTTGACTTGAAAAAGCTGAAGGAGGTGCTCGACCGGTGTGGTGTCGTCATCACAGAGCGCAAACCGAGTACGTGTTTGGCGGCTCTACACCAACAAAGTTGCTTATCTTAGCTGCTCATAGGCGACTTCACGGTCAAGAATATCAGCGATGACCTCGTCCGCCTGCTCAATGCAAGCTCAATGCCGTCATCATCCACCGACTCTGCGGCCGTTATTCGTATGTTGCCCTCATGGTCTCACACCAGAGCAGCTCATCTCAACTTTCTCAACAGCGCAACTGTCGCTACCAACCGCCCCCGCTTCACTATCTGCCCTCGTTTCTTACCTTTCCCTCCTGTCCGATCCATCCAACCACGGTGCTTGGAGCATTCGGACGCATGATCTATCTCAATATATGCGCCTTGATGCGAGCGCTCTCCGTGCCCTCAACTTGACGGAGGCTCCAGGAAATATCGTACGTTCCACGCCCTCGCTAACCCGGTGGCAGCACGTTGAGCTCCTATATCCAGGGCTCCAACAAGAATACGACGCTCTTCGGACTTCTAAACAAGTGCAAGACTGCCCAAGGCTCCAGATTGCTCGGAAGCTGGTTGAAGCAGCCCCTGGTGAACCGACACGAGATCCGTACGTCAACGTCTTCCTGGCAGTTTGCTGCGTGCTCATTGACGCGCATATAGTCAGACGACAAAGTCTAGTTGAAGCTTTCTTTGAGGACGGAAACACGCGCCGGATCTTGCAGGATGACTATCTGAAGCTCATGCCGGACATGCATCGAATCTGCAAGCGCTTCCAGAAGTCCATCGCTTCCCTCGAAGACGTTGTTCGAGTATACCAAGCCGTGTTGAAGGTGCGCATTGTGGCATGCTTTAATGGGGGCCCTGTTCTGAACTAGTCCTCAGCTCGAAGGGTTTATCAGCACCATCGAGGGCATGGAAACGAGCTCGGAGGAGCAGAAGGCACTCTTAGAGGAAATCTATCTTGTAAAACTCAAGGTAAGTCTTCGACGTCGCGTTACTTTATTATAGATAACCTGAAAACATTCCTTCCAGGAATTCGATGGGTCGTTGTCCAAGTACTCTGAGATGGTGCAGCAGACGTTGGACCTCGACGAACTCGAGAACCACAACTTCGTCATCAAGCCTGACTACGACGCACGTCTGCAGTCGCTTGCGGACAAGCTTTCGAGGATTCGTGACGGACTCGACGCAGAACATCGCAAGATCGGCAAGGCACTTGACCTCGACCTCGATAAGAAGCTCCACCTTGAAAATTCTGCGATGTATGGATATTGTTTCCGTATATCCAAGAACGTAAGTTTCCTCGTCACCTGCATCACATGTCGGTAGGGTAGGAACTGATGCGGTTGGTGTGCCAGGATGCAAAGTTGATTCAGGGGGACAAGAAGAAGTATATTGAACTCAACGCACAAAAGAGCGGGGTGTTCTTTACGACATCGACCCTCAAAGAGCTCTCAACGGAGCATACAGAGGTCACTGAACAGTACTCGCGCACACAGAGCGGGCTCGTGAAGGAGGTCGTCAATATCGCTTGTGAGTCATATGGACACACCTTCCAACTCAACGTGCTCTGAACTGAACCACCGTTAGCAACGTACACGCCCGTGTTAGAGGCCTTGAACAACGTTATCGCCCAGCTGGATGTTGCTGTCAGGTATGTCGAGAGTGCACGTTTCTTGCTTGCTTTGTTGACCTACAAGTCATAAAGCCTGGCGCATGTCGCGGTCAATGCGCCGGAAACCTATGTCAAACCAGAGATTCTTGAGCGTGGCTCTGGTAGCCTGGTTTTGAAGGAGGCCCGCCACCCATGCCTTGAGGTCCAGGATGAGATTAGCTTCATCCCCAACGACGTTGAGATGATCAAGGGTACGTGGATCAACTACCTATTGACATTCTTCTCTCATCACCCACTTCGTTGCAGACGAGAGCGAGTTCCAGATCATCAGTAGGTGCTTCCCTCAAAATCTATCCCGTTCTGTCGCTGATCGCGCCTGCAGCGGGTCCGAACATGGGCGGAAAAAGCACCTATATCCGTCAAGTTGGCGTCATCGCGCTCATGGCGCAAACGGGGAGCTTCGTGCCTTGTGCATCTGCGCGCATTCCGATCTTCGACTCTATCCTTTGCCGTGTCGGCGCTGGCGACAGTCAGCTCAAGGGTATCTCGACGTTCATGGCGGAGATGCTCGAAACCGCGACCATTCTCAGGGTAAGTCGCTGCGGTCCCTGTCGTTCGCTGGCCCGTTGATTTACCTAGTGCCACGATAGGCTGCCTCGAAAGACTCGCTGATCATCATCGACGAGCTGGGGCGCGGGACGTCCACCTATGACGGTTTCGGGCTTGCGTGGGGTATTTCCGAGTACGCTCCCGTTTCGTTTTAACGTGCTATGGTCTCGATCTGACCTTGCTCTAGGCATATTGCGTCTCACATCCATGCGTTCTGCCTGTTCGCGACCCACTTCCATGAGCTAACCGCCCTCGATCAAGAGATCTCGCATGTCAAAAACCTCCATGTAGTCGCCCACGTCTCGAACTCCGAAGAAGGCGGTCGTGACCGGGACATCACCTTGCTATACAAAGTGGAACCGGGCGTATGCGACCAAAGCTTCGGCATTCATGTCGCAGAGCTCGCGAACTTCCCGGAAAGTGTGGTCAAGGTACGTGCCTCTCGCCAGCATGGCAGTGCGCTCGTCGCTTACGTAGTGGGTCCGCGGCGGAATAGCTGGCGAGGAAGAAGGCAGACGAGCTTGAGGACTTCAACCACGAGAAGTCGGAGCCCGAACTGCCAGCAGACGTGGTCGAGGAGGGCACGAAGATTGTCGAAGAGATGCTGCGTGCGTGGGCCTCTAACACTGGCCACGATGACGAGGATATCGTGATGGACGATGAGGAGACGTCTCCCGAAGAGCAGCTTGAGGAGCTGAAGAGGTGTGTGGAGCGGTTCCGCCCCAGGATTGACAGCAATCCGTGGGCGCAGAGTGTTCTTGCGTCGCTGTGATTATGATTGCTATCTTCGCTCTATCTTGTTGTCCAGGCTAGCTATCGATATTTGCTGTGCTTCGCTCGTCCTCCTCCTTAATCCCATCGTTGTCTGTTGCTTGCATCATCCCCTCGAACAGTTGGCGCTGATTGCATGCTTGGGAGAAGATCTGCAGCTGTGCCGTAAAGGACATGCGCTTGCCACTACATGGATGAGACCTGCGAATGGCGAAGGTTATGGGAGCGTGAAATGGACATTGGGATCGTGCTACTGATACAGAGCGGTCATAACGATACATCATAACAATAGCCATAAAAACGAGTGTGGTCGCGACGAGCACCAGGCCCGGGCAGTGGGGTATCGACGAGGGGAGTTCACGTGCGGAGAGCAAGGAGGACGGCGAGCACGACCGCAACGACGACAAGCGAGAACACCACCAGCGCAAGCAGACACCGTCGCCCCCACTTCACCTCCGTCCG
>VJXU01000799.1:0-32752 GCA_008694245.1 Ganoderma sp. BRIUMSc
GCGCGAGGCCGCGTACGACACCGAGAGCGCCGCGCGCCACCAGTTCGCCAGCACCTCCGCGGAGTACCTCCCGTTCGGCCACGGGCACCTCGCATGGTGAGTCCCCCTGACCCTCACCTTTACTTGTGACTTGGACGATGTGTACTGAATCTTTAATGGTGGCACGCGAACCCAGCCCTGGGCGACACTTCGCGTCGAACCAGCTCAAGGCGGTGCTCTCGCATATCATTCTCAACTACGACCTGAAGCTGCCCGAGGCGGAGTGCGGCAAGCCTCGGCGCCCGCTTAACGAGTACCTCTCGCTCGCAGTCCTCCCACCCACAGGCGGGACCATCCTTGTGCGAAAGCGCGCCACCCCGGAGTAGCTCCGATTGCATATAGCCAGGGTGGATCCGACCTATGTAGAGTTCGGTTGTACGATTGTATAGATGGCCTTGCTCCTGTACGTACGGGCGCACTGTATGATGATGTACATCTTGACGTGGTAGCGTACTAGGGAGAAAGATCGCAGTGGGTACATAGTACCGACTGCGGGAGCATCGATGTCATTTTGCATGGGCAGGACAGATGCGAGTCCGATGGCGAGGCGGCGTGCAGCCGAGACGTATATGAGATTGATATAGTACAAGGGGCAAGAGAGACCGAGTTCGTGGAGCATATGGTCCCGTTGAGGTCCACCTTATACTACGATGATAATACACTATCCGGGATCGTGACTTGACGTGGGGGCATTTTCACGAGGAAGCGAGAGCATCTAGGATGGATTCCTCGTTCAATCCAAGCTACAAGGCAGTAGAGGCAGTCAGTATATGCGCTCTCCAGCTCTATACAACGCTGCATATACTCACAATCTACGCGCGAGAAACGACCCCGCCAAAATGCGCAACAGGGCAAGGCAAGAAGGGATCGCGATCAGCCCCCATCCTCAGAGACACCACCACGCAGCACGCTAGGGACAACTCACCCGATGGCAGCCATGGCGATCACGCCCATGAACAGGCTGACGAGCGCGAGCACCTGGCGGCGCACGCTGCTCCGCCACAGGTGCGCGTCCATGACGAAGTCGCCCGCGAGCATCTCCACACACGCGGCGTAGATGAGCATCCCCGCCGAGATCGCCGACATCACGCCCTGCGCGAGTATTAGGTGTGCTACAGGCATATATGCGCGCGCGTCAGCAAGCAGACCACACTATATGCGCTTAAGAGGGGAGCACGTACGCCCGCGGGTGTGGCCGTGGAGGGTGAGGAGGCCAAGGCCGATGCCGAAGGGTGTGGTGGCGGCGAATGTGAAGGCGAGGAGGGGCTTAAGCGTGTGGCCTGGGAAGTGGTGCATGCCATCTGTCCGTGGACGCGCATATAGTCAGATTTTGCCCCATATATATGCGCTGTAGAGCGGGTTATATGCGTACGTTCGTGGTGCGACGACGGGAGACCTGCGATCCGGATGCCTAGAGACAGGCCCTCGAACAGCTGGTGGAACACGATCGCGATGACGAGCGAGGCTACAAGGCGTGGCGCAGACGCGCGTAGGTGAGCACGCAAAATGGAGAGAACGGGGACGAGGGAAAAGGACGCACTGAACTCTGAACCGCGAGATATCGAGAGCGTCAAGCCGATGACGAGCGAGTGGACCATGATCCCCAATTGCAGCACCTGCCCGGCCCCACATTCCAGTCAACCCCCGCATCGACTTCTGCGCGGCAAATATTATGGCACCACTCACAAGGATCCCGATGACCTGCCTCCGCCTCCCGACCTTCGTCACCTCCTCCCCGCCCTCGCCCCGTCCGTGCTCCTCGTCTGGGACATGGGCGTGCACATGTCGAGGCGCACCGTCGTCCCCGTCCATGTTGCTCATCCACCGCTCCATATCCAAGTGCCCATGCCCATGGCCGTGGCCGTGGCCGTGGCCATGGCCATGACTGTGGTGCGAGTGTAGTCCGGGGCCAGCACAATTACGGTTCCCGCCTCTTCCATGTCCATGGGGTTCGGCGCGGAGACTCGGTTGCTGAGGGGGCGGCAGCGACGCGTCTTTTGGCGTGGTCGGTTTTTGCGCATGCGCATGCGAGCCGGAATATCCGCAGCTGTGTCTGTCTTGCTCAACGGCGTCCGCGACGCCGGTAGGCCGGCCAACGATGGTCCCGCTCGCGTTATACCACGGGAAGGAAATGCCGAGGAAGCGGAAGCGCGACACGCACGCATGGTGGCTTGCATGCGTCTCGCGCGGTTCGTATCGGTGGTGTCCCCCCGAAAAGAACGGCTCCGATGAGTCGTCGTGCGCGTGCGCGTGTGTATTGGCGTGCTTGGAACTGCGCGCCCCAGCGGTGCGCGGGAGCGTCGCGCCGTAGTTGCAGTGGCTATCGTCGCGCAGCGCCCCGCGCTCAGATGTCAACGCGGGGGAGTGCGAACGGGAATGCGGCAATGAGTGCGACTGCGATTGTGAGCAGCGGGGCGAAGGAGACAGGGGTGGCTGCGGCGATTCGTTGGTGCGGGAGGGTGGAGGGAGGACAAGCGGTCGAGATGCTCCGGTCGGGGGAGGTCCACTGCTTGGAGTAGGGAGGCCATCGATCCATGCATCGGAGGAGCCAGGCTGGCTTTGCACGAGGATAGTGGGGCGCGAGGGGAGGGTACCATCGAATTCCATTTGGACGGACTGGGTGGGAGAGGGTATGACCGACTCGGCAGGGGTGGAGGGTTCTGAGGGGTATGATTGAAGGCGCTCAACGAACGCTGTTGAGATGTCTGGAGATAGCGGGCGGGTTGAGTACGATTCACAAATGCAGAGGAGTTGGGAACTTGGCACGTACATTCGACAAGGAATATAATCAATAATGATAGAAGACTGTGGTAAAACGGTCAGTAACATTTACGTTGAAAGCACACACGACCCAGTCAAGAAGGACAGAATGGGTACCATGACAGTCGGGCTTCTTTGGATAACAGCACGGGGCATGCAAACAGAGATTGACCCTCCAAACCACGCCCCATAGAAACGCTCGACGTGTGAGCGTCACGGCAATGAGGACGTGTCGCAGGGGAAGGCGTGGCGCGGGTCCTACTCCTATTTTCAGTCCAGCCAGTTGTCGGCTGGAGGAACAGGCATGGAACGCGAAGAGATCCAACGTGACTCAACCGTGTAGCCCTCCTGTAGCCCGAAGGCATTACCAGGCAAGAGGCACCTGGCCTTGTGGAGGCAACACTTTCAGGGAGCGCCATGGATGTGGCGAAGGGCAACGACATCTTGTAGCAAGCCCTCGCACTCACAGCGGGGCGAAGAGATGGAGCAGAATCGTAACTCAAAAGACGAGAGCAAGGCGGCACTCACACAATCAGCCCTGTGAAATTCCCAATCTTCCATCGTTCGTTCACAACAGGCTTCTGCAAAGCCTTGAACGAGTCTTGGAGCAGATGGACGAAGGCGGTAGAGAGGATGACCCCGGTCCCAAAATGTTTTCCGATGAAGAAAACGATGCTGGGGACTCTGACAGCACGGAATGTCGCAGTCACAGTGGGGAACGACACAGCTGAGGGTGAGGAGCATCCAGCAGTCAGGGCACGGGCATTACAGGAGATTGCGCAGCGAACGCACCAGTCAGAGAGACTACGAAGATCAGGAGCATTATCAGCAATCGCTGAATGGTCTCCTGCTCGATCCCCATGTGGTGGAAAAGATCTTGAGGCTGCGTGCCAGTCGCATCTTGGGTAAAGGTTCCAGACATTGCTGGGAGTAGTCGGACGCAGATCCAGAAGTTGGGAAAGCCAGGGGGGAGGAGACTCTACGGCTCTGGGAGAGCCGTGCGAATGCAGCGTGGCAGAAGCAGGGTAATAAGGAGGAGAGCAACGCACGGCGAGATGAGGGGAGAATGGCCGAGTGCAGTTGAGCAATTGACTTTTCTGAACGGCTTCCAAGTTCGCTTACACCGGGGCGGGGACCGCATCGGTCGCTGAGCTCATTATCCAGCCAATCACAGCATGCCTAGATCCAACCGATATCCTCGGCAAGCCCCGATCCTGCTGGCGTCTCTCGAACGCCCACTTGCCTCTTTGCTTCTTGGCCCGTCTTGCTCACCCTCCAAGCACCTCTCTGGACTACAATATCTCTTCTCTCAACATATGCTTCAGCTATCTCACTGGCACAAAAGCGTGTTAACACGCTGCCCACAGCAGCCACGGTCATCGTAGGAAGCCCAAAAAACAATGCTTCTGAGTACCCTCGAGGTCATCCAGCCAAGCCGGTGCCCGATTGAAGCGCATATTCCCCACAGTTTCATCTGCGGGCGATGGTCCGTCTGCATGCAAAGAAGCGGCGGGGATCGGAATAACTCTATGTGAGATGACATCTGCTCCGTTCAATTCACTGCTAAAATACCTATGTCTTGCCTCTTAGATTCCTGACCTGATCCTCGACGGAAACCCACACCCTTCAAGGCCTGGGGCAGGCTGTCTGTCAGGTTTACATGGCATACATTTTTTCTGAGTCTGTAAGATGAATATATGCGCATATTTGGTACATGAAAATAGCTCTGAGGCATATTGATTCACGACGAAAAGTCCTCCAGGGGTAGATTAACTTGAACGAGCACGGCAATTTAAAACTTCTATCGAGAGGCCCTAAAGGATCTAAAACTGCAGTGACATGTAGCAACGTGCGTTGCCAATGTCTGAGCTTCTTCTTGACGTCTGAATATTGACCTCATCGATGACTCACCGTCGCGGTGTTGACGAACGCTGAAGAGGAGGACGATCGTCGACAAGCCAAAAACAAGGTTGGAGGATTGTATTACGGTCAATCATTCACCGCTCTCTCCTCTAATCACCCCTTTCCTTCGTTCACAGCAAGGGCTCCATGCCCGTTATCTACTCGATTCTCGTGACAGGTGGGGATAGGGCCCGCGAACTCAGGGGTCTCAATGCGCGCTTGGGGGGCACAATATGCCTACCCTTGTAAGATCTGCTTTCAGGCTTTTGCGCAAGATGATAAGGCACCAAGGAGGAACACGAATAACCAATGATAGGTGCGTACTGGTCGTTGGAATATGTACGCATACATATACATACAAATGCCGTTTACAGCTTCACAGCCTCACCACAGACCACCGTAGGAAGAAGAACTCCCGGGTGGAAAACGCATTCTTGTATTCCACCAACTCCGTGTCCACCTTCACCGTCCCATTCTCAAACACCTCTCCATCCCATAGTTGCGTCCAGCTCTCTGGCGAGTGCAGGAACTGCGTGAATTTGCTCGCGTCCGTCGGTCCGCCCACGATTGTCTTCTCGCCTTTCTCGGGAGCGCCCCCGTGCCAGCCTGCGATGATCGAGCCAGGCAGGGGAGAGAGGAGTCCCGCAAGCCCGCGCGCGAGGCGCAGCTGTTCGGCCTCGGTGAAGAGGTGGAAGACGTTCGCAACGTGGATCGCGGAGACGTGCCCGCGGAGCGGGTTGAGCGACGTCAGCGACGCGAGGTTAGGGCGCGGAGTGTCGACGGTGGAGGCAGGCGGTAGGACCGGGAAGACTCTCAGGTGCTTGTCAGTGAGCGCGTTGCCCGGTACGAACGCCGCTGGAAAGGAAACGGGAGTGGTGTGGAAGAGCTTGTGGCCCATCTCCCAGAAATCTTTTGAAACGGGACCACGTCAGCGACCTTCGTGGCCATCCACAGGGAAGGGGATGGAAGGGATGATCGAGCCAGACCTGGGTGGATGTCCGTCGCTACGACGTTCTTCACGTCCCACCCGTCCGAGACCACCTTTCGCAAGTCGGTGCCGACTGCGACGACCCTCGGATATGGGTAAGCTCTCTAGTTGGAAGCGGCGAGCCAGTCAATAAACCACTCACAGCAGGTTCCTACATCGAGGAATATCGCGCCTTCACGTTCCTTGGCCAATTTTAATATCTGGTGATAGCTCGGCATCCTATTGACCCTGGAGCTGTGCAGGTGCGTGTCATTTCCTGTGATACATGCGCTGGGAAGCTGGTACACGCACGCTGCGAAGGAGAAGAATCGAATACACTGGTATGGCATGACCTGTCCATCGAATCGTCAGTGTAGATGGATGGACCATGTATCTTTCTTCTTACCGGATACGCCTCCTTCTGAATGTCAATGACGTGCGCCTTAAGTTGCTCGCGGTCCTGAATGCCCGTATACTGTTTGATGAGTTCAAGGTCCTCTTCGCGGAGCAACGAGAACATCCTCTCGTCAAGGGGGAAGGCATTGGGATCGCGCTTCGGTGCCTTTGGCTCGACATCGCTGGGCACAGTTGTAGCCATGAGGAAATAAGTGTAAGGGTGAGTCTCAGGATGTGGGCGGGTGCGGATGGCTGACACGGAGGTCCTCTTGCGCAGTTTTATACCCATTCCCAGCGGACCAGTCTTCCGGCATATTCTCCCCTTATCGCCTCCGGCGTCATTATTGGGTACTGAAAGTGTTCCTAGAAGAGTTCGAGACTCCGATCACGGAAACTCAACCTATACACAGAACGGGTACGTACGTACTCTATGTCTGCAGACTGAGCCACATAGATCCGCTCACAACCTCGTGACGGACCAGTACAGAGCGTAAAAGTCAGGAAAGTCCTCCGAGATACCATCTGGCTTCACCAGGCTGCTCCCGACCTTCACGCTCCCCCTCTCGAAGACCCCGCCCATCCCACAGCTCCGCTCAGCTTTCGGGGGTGTGGCAGAATTGCAACCCTGGGCGTGGCCGCGGTTGCGCGGTGGTGGAAGCCACCGCTCGGGGAATGTGATCCGGGGCTCGAGCAATGACGCGAACCCCCTTATGCGGGCCCCCCGAGTGCCACCCGACGATCATTGATCCCGGCTCGCGTGAGAGGAGGCTGGCCAGCGCGTACGCGAGAGCCGTTTGCCGCTCCTCCGAGAAGAGATGGAAGAACGCGCCTGCATGGATGGCTGCGACACGGCCTCGGAGCGGATTGAGCGACGTCAGCGTCCTGAGAGGCAGCATGGGTATCGGTCCTCGATGGAGCAGGGTGGGGTCGTCCTCAGAGGCCGGGTCGAGATGGGATGGGTGGAAGATGTCGCCTGGTATGAAGGAAGCGGGGAATGTGTCGGCGGTCGAGGAGAACAACCGGTGTCCCAGTTCCCAGAACTCTACGCACCGGGTTAGTACCTCGTGCAAGATTTTGGTACCGTATCGAACCTACTAGGCTCGATGTCTGTGGCGAGTATGTTTTCCGCGGGCCACCCGTCAGCCGCCACCTTGCGGATATCGGTGCCAACTATTGCACCGTGCTTCAGCTAGAACCATTCCCCTACGAGCGCGAGTAACGTAGCGATTTCAGCGACTCACAACAGCATCCAACGTCGAGCAGAATAGCTCCTTCGCGCTCGCTTCCTAGTTTGATCAGCCTTTTGTAACTCGGTATGCTAGTGATCCTGGTCCTGAAGAAAATTAGAACGCCGGCCATAAGAAATGAAGGGAGCCTTGTACGAACTGAAGGAATGAGAAATATCGAAGGCAGCCATATGGGAGCACCTGGTAGACATGGTGAGTCCGATGCATCATCATGTACTATGCAATGACCATTTTCAAGTTGTTTTGTCGACCACTCACTGCGCATGCTTCACTTTGGATCTTGAGCACATGTTGCTCAAGATCGTCAACATTCTCTATACCTGTTTGCCGCCTCCAGAACTCGAGATGTTTGGGGTGAAGGGAGAAGAAATTTGTAACAGAGGAATTGCCCGAAGCATGGAGCACAGTTGCGTGGTTCGCATGCGGAAGGCCCTCGTCGGGTGGGGGCATCGATGGGAAACTGGGGAATAGTGCCTGTGGAACAAGGAGGTGGTTCGGACTCGCGGGGAGGTCTTTGAGGGCCATCGAAGAAATCTGGAGGTTCAAGGGGCTATATATGCGTGTGGGGGGAGGCTATCCATCTGGAAGACCCAATCTCGTAGCGTACTGCAACGATGGAATGGATGTGACTTGGAATACTTTACCCTTATTAAGGATGAGATGTTTCATCGTTTGTCTTGAGAGCTTTCTACGCCTATGAAACCAGTAACTTCAAGCTCAGGGTCCCTGTATCGTGCTTGCGTTAGAGGTTAAAAGACAGGCGTTGGACGGATAACGCCGTTACGCACTTCTTCCTTTCATTGTCGACCTAGCTTGCAGACTAGGACGAACCAACAGGCAGTTCTAAGAACGCGCACACCATGTTCCGCGAAACTCGGCCCCGCCATGTACACAAAAGCGAGAAGGAAGCCTCAAAAGTAATACTAATGAATAAGTCATAACGTTTTGGACGACGCCAATGCACATCTCAGAATCCATCCCGATGAACAAAAAACCATCACGAAGTCATGCCCGCACCGAAAGTCCCTGGCACGATGAATGACAGAAGAGTTTCCTCCCTCTGCAGCTCCCGCAGCACCTGGTGGAACCTCAGCGTCCACCACCCACGCTCCTCGCGCTCGCCGTCAGCCACGTCTCTCCGCAGCCCCTTCTGCGCTTCTTCGAACTGGATCGACGGGCTCTTCGGCAGGGGTAGCCCAGAAGAGAGGATGCCGACCAGCGACTGGCGCGTGTCAATTTCGAGGTCTTCCATCAAGGTTCCAGGCAGCGTCGGCATCGAGAGCGAGCGGAACGTGTGGTGCTGGGACTTGCGCAGCCCCTCGAGCAGCTGCCGACGCTCTCCGCCAGAGGTTCCTGCCGGAAGACAGAGCGTGACTGGGGCGACGCGGGTGTCGTCGGCGAGAAGACCTGTGTCGAGCTGTTCTGGGCAGACGGGGATCAAGGTCAAACTCAAGCCGACATCTGAGAAGACAGAAATTAGACTCAGCACTGGAGCATGGAGTTTAAACGACAGAACAAACCGGTCTCAGCGAAGTCCAACACTCTGGAAAGCCCCAGCCCGTCCAGAAGACGACACTTGTCCATGTGCTCTCCGTCGTCCGACAGTGCTCTGGGGGCCGGCGGCAGTGCTGTCGTCAGCACGACAACGTCAGTGAAGACCATGACCTTCAACAACCTCTCCCGCGCGCGCTCCGGATGCTCGTCCCCTAGGCGGTTCCCACTGAGAATCTGGCGGAGTTCCTGGCTTTGCTTTGGCGAATCATATACACGGAGACCAGGCCGCCCCGGAAGACCGAACCCATGAAGACGTTGGCCCGACCGGGGAGTCGCCAGTTCAGAAGTCGATGACGTCGAAGGAGTCATATCTGGGCTCGGCATGGAGAGCAGCGAAGACTGATAGGAGGAGATGGAACCTCGTTGTGAGCGACGTTTGTCCCAGTCACGTACGGCCGTCGCAAGTTTCGAGCCTCGCTGAGCGGGAGATCGAGTTAATTTGTTGGGGCGTGGACTGCGTGCTGCCCCCGACGACTTGCAGACTACTTGGGGGGTGCCGAACATAGAGGGATCAGGATACAAGAGAGCGCCATACCAGAGAAGCCGTCGTGCACGCCTAGCCAAGGGCACCGTGCTCGACAACCCGTCGATGCGAGTAGCGAGGTCTTTTACAAAGTCGTACTCCTCTTCGCGCACCTTCACCTCCTCCATAACACGTACCGCCATACGTGTCGAATGGAGCAGCGAAATCGAGGAAAGATAGTCGGGATGACCTTGCGGCGTGTTGTCGCAGATGCGCTGGAGGCGTGGTCAAATACGAATACGTCACACACAGCAATGAGATCCGTACGCACCTGAAACAACTCGACATACTTGTAGAGTCTTGACCTATGCTCCCCGACGAACCTCTCCAGCACGCCCTCGCCATCCGTCCCAGGGACCTCGCTCGCCTTCATCCTGAGGTATTGCCCAAACTCGCCCTCGTCCTGTTCGATGTACCATCGCAACGTCGCGCTCGCGCTTTCTAGCTTCACCAGGTACGGCATGTAGATCTCAAGCTGCGGAACGAACCCCCTCAGCGTCCCCGCCATGCGCTCCACGATCATCCCTTCCTTCCACACCACGGCGAGAGGAGCGACCGCGCGCGAGATCGACGCGTGCAAGTTGACGATATCCTCGAGCCAGTCGAAAAGGCGCGCCATGTCTGGGGGTATGCCGGGGAGCCATGCGCGGGAGTCGCGCGTGCGTAAGGGGAGGAAGTACGAGCGGATGATGTGTCTGGAAGATTTCACAAACTCCCTATCGAAAGTGACTAGTTCGTGGATAGCTTCCTGCCGTTCCATCTCCATCGCGCCGTATTGAGCGTGTAGAGTGTTGAAAACCCCAGGCGCCAAAGTGGACCTCCAAGAACCGATTCTGTCCTGAGAAACAGCTTGTAGCGGCAGTGTCGCAGGAGCATGCCCGCGCACGACCGGGTAAGGAGGCATAGGAAGCTGAGGGAGATCCTCGTAGACCGACCCCAGACTAGAACAAGAAGGCTCAGTGGCAGATTCGAGGCCCCGCTGCGAAGGACTTCGAACAGAATCAGCAGCCGCCTCAGAACCAGAATCAGGACGAGAAGAACGAGAAGCGGGATTCCGAGCTGTCCAATGTTTCGGCTCCACGACGGGTGTCCGGTCTTGCTCTCGTCTGCCATCGTGCGGGTCGTGCGGGGCGCGTGTCTGGCGGCCGTTGGATTTCACCTTCGAGGTCAACGTTTCGAAGAGGGCGGATGCGCCCCGGCTGAGCTCCTTGCTGAACTTCTGGTGGTGGTGTCTCCATCCGGCGTCTGACATGCTGTTGTCCGCACGGTGACCACCACTCTTGGAAGAGGAAGAAGCGGTGCTGTTCATCCTCGACCATGGCGGCCTAATCGACTCGTCCTCGTCGGGGCTAGGATTACTGCCACAGAAAGATAGCGAGTCCGGTATACCGAACGCCTGGCGCTCGTCGCGCAGGTTGGCGTCCACGGAACTAGCTTCGGAAGAACTAGGCACAGGGCGCGAAGAGAATGTATCTGAGGCGGAATCGGGTGGCGAAGGACTGTTGAAAGCCGGCTCGCCACGACGAACAGAAACAGACATACGCCGAGATAGTTTACGCTTGTGGTTTCCAGGAGCTCTGAAGTCCGCAGCTCGAGTACGAGGTTCATGAGGCGACGCCGCAGGTCCAGGGGACACCAGTTGGGGAGACTTTGCGTCGGCTCGTGGAGACTTAGATCGAGGAGACGGGCACGGCGCAGTCGGAGTCACGAGTCGCCGTCGACCATCAGAGTCGGAAGCTGCTACCGCCGGTTGACCATACTGCTCGAGATAGATGCTTTCCCGTACAGCCATAGCGCTAGAGGGACGTTTCCAAGAATGACGAGTGCTTGTATATCGAAGAGAGCGTATCTTCGGGTCGCGAAGGGCTTCATCCGAACAAACGGACTCTTGACCCCAGCCGTCTCCGAGGCGCGAGCTCCGGGAGTCTGAATCAGAGCTATGCACTATGTTACTATCGGTAGAATCGCTGATCGCCATCCCCTGGACGGTGTAGTGGGGACCGACCGTGCTTCGTGCCGTGCTCGACGTAAGGTTAGTTCCTGCGCTTCTTCGGTAGTCACGGTGAAGGCCGTCCACGAGCCCCTTGAGTGCCTCTTCGCGGCCCACGCCTTGGTCTATAGACCGTCGAGTCTGCTGATCGAAGCCTTGTGGGGTTTCATCGTCGTAGATGCTCTCATCGTCGTCCCCAGTAGTAGGAAACAGGACGGGTTCGTCCATCAGCGAGCTGTCAGAGTATTTGTCATAGATCGCCCCATCGTCGCTGCTCTGAGAAGACCGCTTCAGGTGTCGGCGGCCGTCGACCTCCATGCCGTTGACGTTGAGGCCCAGACCAACGCTAGCACGGTTCTGTCTGCGAAGGGCTGTCGCGACACCGCGCACGGGGAGGGGCATCTTCGACTTCGGCTGTGCGGCGCCCCGCGGGGTTCTGTCCATCTGAGGGGTCGCCGTCGAATAATTTCGTGGAGAAGCCCGATGAGGCCGCCGGTGAATGGATATGCTGTTATCGCTTTCGGAAGAACTGGGGGTGATAATTGCATTTGTCACCACAAGCCGACCAGGTGACAGGATCCGGTCCACTTTCTGCGCGAGCTCGGAGCCGCTATCGTTGGTCGAAGGGTCGTGGAATCTTGTCGTCTTCGGACGGAGCAAGGAGGTCTGCGCGAATGGCGATCGAGGTGGCCGAGGCGGTTGTGGGGTGGCGAACACAGAGCTGGCCTGGTTTTGAAGAGGCGTGCCGGGATTTGATTTGGGCTTCGTCTTGGCTCGCAGTTTCTGGAGCGCCGTTGGCGTGCGGGGTGTTGGAATAGAGGAGGTAGGCAGCTTCCCGGCACGCAGACGATTAGGAAGCGAGTTGCATTCGTCCGACTGTTGCATAGCGATGAGGTATGGGAAAATGACGCGAGAAAACACGTACGTTTG
Organism: Ganoderma sp. BRIUMSc; assembly: GCA_008694245.1. Classification (NCBI taxonomy): domain Eukaryota; kingdom Fungi; phylum Basidiomycota; class Agaricomycetes; order Polyporales; family Polyporaceae; genus Ganoderma; species Ganoderma sp. BRIUMSc. Next base: position 12,309 of record VJXU01000799.1, read on the forward strand.
TCTCTGAGCTCGAGTACAGACCGCGGAATTCCGACTGCCCACCCCTGCTACGGTTTGGGACCGGCGGGGGTTGAACTAGATTCTGCGGGTAAACGTTACAATGCGCAGGCGGGGACTTCAGAACCGGCTTGGGACCAGAAGAGGGTCCTGGCATAAATCGCGGGATAGCGGTGGGTGTGGTCAGTTCACCTGTGCTCCGCGATGTGTGGGGGATGGGGGGAGGTAACGACGACATGGAGGGAGATATCCCTCTGTCTTCGCGTCGAAGACGTGACGTCGAGGAACGGGAGGAAGGTGTCGAAAGGGCATCGGCGGAATCTCCGCTATGCGAACGAGGCTGAGGAGATTGTGTCATCCGGTCGACAGTATCCTTGAGAGAAGGAAGAAGTTGGGTTTCGAGGAGGGGGATGTCGGTGAATTGGCTGCTGTGTTGCTCTGCCAATTCCTTGTCTCTTTCCGACCGAGATTCGGAGCGCGTAAGAGAGACGGTGAAACGCTTACTCGATACCCTTCGCATCAGTCTCCCCATGGTGCTTGACTGTGATGTCTGTGACTCAGACGACTCAACCGCCAAAGGCGCTTCCTCGTTGGATGATTGGGTCGGGAACGACGGTACAGCAGACTCATCGTTCACCGGCGCGTGAGATGGCCTCGGATAGGATAAGCCAGCGGCGGCAGCGTAGTGTGACGGTGGGAGGAATGTCGGTGGGCGAGACGACTGGAAAACTGCAGGACTGCCAGCGATAGCGGGGGAACGAGACTTGCTGCGACCATGAGAGCGACCGAAGGGCATTGAGCGGGTTGGGGACAAGGGCGATCGTCTGCTGCGAAGTGACAGAACATATTCAAGGAAGGGTGGTTTATGACCTGGGCTGGTTCCATAAGTGACGGCAGTGAAGGTTCAGAGGGAAAGGTTAGTATGATGATTATTTACTGTGCCCATCAATGTATGTAAGTCTCCGGCAATTAAGATCCTATTGATCGGGGCCTTTCCTCCTTAAGCAGCATCCATGATGTCATTGCTCGATATTCAATATGAACACGACTGGAAATGCTTGCCTGGTTTTCTACTGTTCTCGTATTCGGTGGTGTAGATCATAGCGAGCGTTCGAGACGTGAAGATGATAAACATGTCCCCGTGCTGTGACCATGTGCATGTTGGGCGAATGTGTTAAGCGTCCGAAGGTAAAAATTGCAGAGGGAGGTGGCACATAGGCTAAGGTGATAAGCTCAAGGCCCTGAAATGCCGATCAGTCTCGGTCCGGAAGGGAATAGGAGCGCCTCAGACCCAAGTTGGCATACTTGAAGTACCGTGTTTCCCGCTGGTCCTCCCTCCAACCTCTTCCCGTGCCGTTCTGTAAGTCCTCATCAAGTCCTACAAACCCATTCCAAGAGTGATATATGCCCTCTCATGGACTCACGTTCGTTTCAGGGTCGTTTCAGGTACGATTCCGGGAGTGTTGCTTCAGCTCGACACGATCACCTTCTTATCTAGCCGAGTTCACCTCTGCAAGCGATACCGTCCGCGTCAGTCGTTCGTGGTGCCCCTCTTCCGCTCTCTGTCGTCTTCCACCACCATCCTGGCGAGCTCGATGCTTTTCGCACTCTCTTCATAATGCCGCGAGACCCTCAGGCAGAACCGTCGGACGTTGTACCCGCCATGTCAGCAGTGTCTTCCGTTCATACTGCGGATGGAGACTCGCCGAACGTGCGCGATATCGAGGCCTTGTTGCGACTGCAGAGCGGATCACCCCCTTCGCGCTCCGGGTACGTCCTCAATCCTGTCATGAATGTCCTCGCGGAATCCCTTCCGGTCCTCTAACGACGGGTGGTTCCAGGTTGCTTGGCCCTCGTAGCTATCTCACAGCCAGCCCTCGTCCCTCACACCCCGGTCGCGCCTCCTTCGCCCTCCACTCGCAAAATACCATCCGCAACAACACAATGGAGATCTCGAGCATCCCATTAAGCTCGCGCTCCAGCACAGAGGCTGCGCACTCCGAAGATGCGGACACGGAGGCGTTCATCTTCCCTGACCTCGCAGCCAGTCCCCCGCACGCCCACGCGACGGACCTTCCCCCCGAGTCCGTCGCTTCGTCCGTGATCTCGCTCAGGCATGCGGAGGACGCTAGCGACCTCGAGGCGTCCACCTCCACACTTTCCACGCAGGGCGCTGGCGCCGTAACGCCCCGCGCTCCCTCGGGCCTCAACCAACCGTCTGCGCTATCGCTCCTTCTTGCGCGTCACGACGAGGAGGTCCGCTTAGGCGCCCCCTCACCCATTATCGAATGCCAAGAACCCACACCAACAGCTGAACGGCCGGCATGGATGGCCAGAACGTTATCTACGGTACGTGAGCAGTCCGTCGCGTCCAGGGCCGTGTCCCAACCCGAGGAGGAAACGGCGCGTGCGCCCTCGGACGAGAACGTACCTTTGCTGGCGGACGTCGAGGCGAATCATCGGACATACCACACCAACGGGGACTCGCGACCAGAGCCTATCGGAAAGCGGAGCACGCGAGGCGTCGTGAAGGACTTCGGCTACCAAATAGCAAAACAGTCTGGGCCGGTGGCGAAGGACGCTGTGAAGTCCATACCCGCTGCTATTCTAGGCACTCTGCTGAACATCCTGGACGGTATCTCATGTGGGTACCTGAACGTTGTGGCACACTGATGTCCTCTGGTGCTGATCAAGCTGTGCCTCAGATGGCATGATTATCTTCCCTGCTTCAGGTGTCTTCGACCACCTGGGCGGCGTTGGTGTTTCGATGTTCTTCGTAACGTCAGCGACAATATTGATTTCCTCTACCGTTCGAGTCTCACTGACGTGAACATTAAAGCACGGTTGTATCTCAGCTCATATATTCTTCCGGTGCGAGCGGGTTCGTCGGGGCGAACGGGAGCATGATGATCGAGGTCGTGGTATGTGTCCACTCGCGTGCACCGGTGTTCTTCATTCTTGCCTGACCGACTTCATTTCAGCCGTTCTTCCATCTCATCGCGAATGGAATTGCGGAGGAGATGGGAGAGGACAATCCTCGTGCCGTCATCGCGACGACTATGGCTGCATACGCATTCTCGTCTATTCTTACTGGTATGGAAGCATTTCCATCTCACGTGTTAAAGTTTTATATTCCAACGGATAATCCCAGGTTTATCCTTCTTCATGCTGGGAGCGTTACGCCTCGGAACCTTGATAGGGTTCTTCCCGCGTCATATCCTAGTTGGGTAAGTCAATCTATTTTCTGCGTACTACCCTCTTCTAAGTAGGCTCTTAGCTGTATAGGGGGAGTTGGCGTGTTCCTGGTGATCACAGGGTCAGTTTTCTCCATCCACGACCATGAGGCGGTCATCTCATGACTTTTCTATAGCCTCACTGTGAGCACGAGGATGTCCGATGACGACTTTGCTCTCGACCTTGCGACGTTCAAGTACCTCTTTCTCAACGTTGGTAACCTCGTGCTATGGCTTCCGGCGTTTTGTCTTGCAGCCCTTCTTCGCGTCATCACACACAAATGGGAGCACCAGCTGATCTTCCCCATCTGTAAGCACGTCTCGTTTGACTCTTAGAGAGTGTTTCTTATCCAGACGTCTCTGCCCCAGATTTCTGTATCATCCCCGCCGTGTTCTATATTGTTGTTGCTGCCGCCGGGATCGACCTCTCCCGTCTCAGGGCTGCCGGTTGGTTGTTTGACATGGGAACGTCACAGGAACCATGGTGGCACTTCTACACCCTCTTCGGTAAGGTAGATCTTACTCATCTTCACGATGTAGATGCTTACCAGAGGCGCCTAGACTTTAGGTTAATGAGCTGGACGGCATTTTGGTCCGTCATGCCAACTCAATTCGCCCTGTAAGGCTTCCAGGACTATTCTTTCCGAGAGATAGTGCTAAAACGGTTTGTGTTCGCAGGTTGTTCTTTAACATTCTGCATCCGCCCTTGAACGTCCCGGCGCTGGGTCAGTACACTTGACGTGTGCGTTGATAAATAAATGAAACGCTGACGTCTTTATTTAAGCTGTTTCATTGGATCACGACGTCAACACGGACAGGGAGCTCGTCGCACATGGCTACTCTAACTTCTTGGCTGGTCTGCTCGGAACTGTGTAAGTTCGACCGCACTCGCTACTCTAGCTGGTTCCACTGATACATTCCACATGATACATCCCACAGACCTAACTATCTTGTATATGTGAACACACTCCTGTTCTATCGGGTCGGCGGCGAGACGCGGGTCTCTGGCTTCATGTTGGCCGGCACTACCACCCTGCTACTTCTCCTTGGGACCGGTCCTATCGCCTTCATCCGTACGCCCCCGCTTCGGTCATAGAGACTCGAATATTGACGGAGTATCTTGCACAGCGGTCATGGTTGTGGGGGCCCTCATATTCGTCCTCGGCATTGACCTCGTCAAGGAAGCCCTGTGGGACACTCGCCATCGCGTGAGCCTGACGGAGTACATCACCATCGCCAGCATCATGGTCGTCATGACCGTCTGGGACTTCGTCATTGGCGTCCTATTCGGTATCATCGCCAGCTGTACGTCACCTCCTCTCCACAAGAAGTCCGCCTCTAACGCTCATGCCCCTGCATAGGCTTCTTCTTCGTCATTCACAGCTCCCAGCGCCACAGTATCCGCGCTCTATACTCCGGAGACAGCATCATGTCCACCGTCCGCCGTCCGGGGGCGCACCGCGCGTACCTCCACGAAGCGTCCAAACAGACGACCATCGTCCGCCTGCAGGGCTTCATGTTCTTCGGCACTATCACGCAAGTCGAGGAGTCGATCCGGCGACTGTTCGAGGAGCACGCGTGGCACAAAACACCAATCCGCTTCCTCGTGCTCGACCTCGCGCTCGTCGCGGGGGTCGACCTGAGTGCCGCAGAGGCATTCGTGAGGGTGCAAAGGCTGCTCGCGAGCAAGCGTGTCGTGCTGGTCCTGTGCGGCTTTAGCGTACGCAGTGACATCGGCCGCGCTCTGACCAATGTTGGACTGCTCGAGATGCCTGGAGTCGAGCTGTTCGAGACGTTCAGCGACGCAATGGAATGTGAGCCCATTTAACGGTTCTCCGATCATGAATAGCTCACAAACTTTGACGATGCCATGATACCATGTGCACAGGGACGGAAAACATGTACCTTCGTGCGTGGTTTACTGCGCAGAAGACGGAGGTGCTCCCAGTCAGTGAGTTGCCGTCACCTTCGAATGTGGATCCCCAGGATCTCATTGCTGTCCCGTAGCCCTCCCCGGCCGGCAAGACGATGTCATCCCGTTTTCTGGTTCTGTTGTTGAAAGTCCCAGACGCGCTGCCCTCCTCACTGCTGGATGGCGTACCATTGCGCGCGGTAGATCCTGTTGTTGTTCTCCTGTGCGTTTCGCTACTGACGCGGACCCCACCTAGATCATTCAGCACGCGACGAACTGCCCGCACCGGAACCCTTCAACACCCTCGTCCGCGCATTCTCCCCCTACGAGCACATCGACCGGGAGATATACGCACCGCTGATCCCCTACCTTCATCGAATGTCTGTGCCCGAAGGGACCGTGCTCTGGACCCAAGACCAGCCCCCAGATGGCCTCTACATTGTCGAATCAGGTATCCTCCGCGCGACGTACTACTTTGCCCACCCGACACCCTCGATGGTTGAGACGATGGTCCCGGGCACTATTGCCGGAGAATTGTCGATGCTGTCCGGGCTCGAGCGGAACGCGACGTGCGTGGTGGAGCGTGCTGCGGTCTTGTGGAAGCTGTCCGCCGAGAGCCTCGCCCAGCTCCAGCAACGGAACCCGGAGCTGGCGCGAGCGTTCACGAAGCTGATCCTGAAGGGTGAGCAGTAGCTGCCGTTGATTAATGTCACCGCTTAGGGCCGAGACTGACCACAGCGGTGTGGCATTGCAGTGGCCAAGTTGGACTACGACGTGCTCATCACGGCGCTGGCGACAAGACACTAAAAAGCGCAGGCGAGACGCTGTCCCAAATGACGCTGTCTGTTCTCCTGTTCGCCACATTCTTCTCGGTGCTCGAACACTACTTCAAAACATTAATAACACACGTCGCTTAATGTAGCAATAGACTTTTCCTCTATACCCTGAGTGTTCACTCATGTTCCCTACCATTACATATAGTACAATACTGGAGTACCATATTTCTGGCAGCATCGCGAGGTTTGTCGTCGATGTCCGCGTCAAGCGTGGGCAGGATGGAGCGGAGCGACAGAAAGTGACTGGTCTTCTGTTCCCTTCAGCAGTCTTGTCCAATGTCTATAACTGTCATGGTGCAACTGATCTCCGAAGGCTACTCGCTCTCGCACGCACCGCGGGGCATGTACTTACAGTCTCAGTGTGACATTCTGCACGTCATCGTTCGCGAACCAGTACGTGGGGCCGGTTTAGAGCGCGTTCGGAGGAATCCTTTCGCCGGCCCACCATCTTGCCAAGATTGCCCTTGTCGTGAAATTCCAAAACAATTACAGTTCTGCAGAGAGTCTGAAGGACTTGCATAGGTATGTAAACCCTTCCATCGAATCGAGGGTCAAGAAGGATCAAGAGCTTCAATTCACGTGCTCGCGGTGCGTGAACGTTCACGCACCACCTATGGTACGTATCATTTTACCTAGACCTGATATTAGCCGGCAGGCACTGCTAATACGAGACGAACACCAGTCGTATGTCTTCCCGCCAGTACATCGAAAGGCATCTTACATCGAAAAGACGGACACAAGATGGTCGGTCGCCTTGCAAGTGGGACCGAAATTAAGTACTTTCGTCTGGTAGGCAACCATTTCTGGGGATCAAACGCTTGTTCTGGAACCATTTGTCACAATGCTGGGATTCTGAGATTTGCCCAATCATGCTGCACAGGTCCATCGTACATCGGCCTCCCACGTGCGAGATCCACTGAATGTTCAGCGTTCGTCTGTCAGAAGCGGTCACCATCATGCGTGGGCTCATGTGCAGTGCCTCCGCGTGGAAACGCGAACTTTCAAACTGAGTTCGCCTCATGTGGTGCATCATGCCGAGAACAAGGCGGCTGCTGAAGATCGTGGACCCGTCGCTGGAGCATTTAAACAGCCTACTCACCTTCTGACAATGTCGACATTTCTCCCCTCCCCGTCTTTGCGCCTTCATATACCCTTCAGAACGCTATACGCCAATGTTGTTCAACTTCGATAAACTGGTGTCTATCACCACCCTGGTCACCGTCCTCTCATCACTGAGCACATACCCAACCGCCGCGTCCGCCTCTCCGTCAGTACTCGTCCCTCGCGCCCAATGCTCAGCGACGCTGAGCACCGCCACGGTAGGTCTCCCTCGATCGATCCGGATGCACCAGGGCTAACGCGTTAACGGTGTTCGGCAATACCAATCGACACCCCACCTGACCCGCCAACTGCATCGCCACGCCGCCGACATCCAAAGAGCGTCGCCACACGCCTCCAGAACGTCTTCTGGAACGGTGGAGGATGGGGCATTTTCTGGACCGACGCCGTACGTAGGGTTTCATGCTGCTCAGTGCGGAGGTTCGAAGTACTACAAGCTGACTTGGGAGGCGGCGCGACGTCGTTAGAACACGATTGAGGACCTGTACAACCTCATGCTGGCGAAGGGCTCGACAGATTTCAACGTCGCGGACTCCACGACGATTGGCAAGCTTGCGCTCCGGCAGGATCGCAATGCCTGGATCTCGCAGCTGAACGGGAGCAACGACGACGCGGGCGTAAGTGCTCAACCTGCGCGAACGTGAGACGACGCGGAGCGGCGCTGGATCACTGACGGGTTGCCTGTTGCAGTGGATCGTGCTTGCACTGCTGAAGGTGGCCGACTACAGGAATACACACGGCCAAGACGCTACCGCATACGTGGTATGTAGGTTGCGCCCACTTCCGAAGTGATCCTTGTCTGACCACTGTCCTGGTACTTAATCTGTAGAACAGCGCAAAGATCGTCTATGATCTGATCGCAGCGGAATGGGACAGCTCCACATGTGGCGGTGGTGGTGAGTAGCCAAAAACCTTCGCGGATTCCGGGGCCCAGGCATCTACTTACAGTCTACGGCGTGCAGTTTGGTGGTCCAGCGCCCACACCTACAAGAACGCGATCACGAACGAACTGTTCCTGCATCTCTCAGCGAAGCTATACAATCGCTTCGGCGGAGCCACATACCTTGACAACGCGAAGAAGGTGACAGCTTGTCAATATATAACTGATATGGCGCATATACTGACGCTGTGTCCTGACAGACATGGACTTGGCGTGAGTACAACGCGGCATCGTGGTCTGGGAAGACATACTGAACCTACTCACATACTAGTCCTGAACTCCGGCATGCGCAACTCCGACGGCCTCTGGAACGACGGGTGAGTTGACTGTTACAACCGACAGATCCCCACCAGCTGACTCAGGATGTAGCTTGACGAACGCATGCAAGAACAACGGCCAGACGACTTGGACATACAACCAGGGCGTCGTCGCCTCCGGCCTCGCCGAGCTCTACCACGCAACAGGCGACTCGAGCTACCTCACCCAGGCCGAGATCACGCTCGACGCCGCGATCGCGCACAAGACGCAGAACGGGATCCTCAAGGAGACATGCGACAACGCGAACCCGACGTCGACGTGCAACAACGACCAGGCGATGTTCAAGGGCATCTGGATGAAGCACCTGCAGTTCTACCTCGACCGCGCGCCTGACCGCGTGTCCAAGTACAAGAGTTTCATCAGCGCGCAGGAGTCCGCGGTCGTCCACTACGCCACGGGCTCGGGATGGGCGGTCGGCAACGTGTGGTATGCGGCGAGCAACGGGGGCTCGCTCTTCACTGCAGAGACGCAGACTTCGGGGATCGCTGCCCATAATTGCGCTGCAAAGTACGGCTCCTGCTGAGAGGCGAACCGGAATTCTTGCCTGTTCTTTCCCATTCGTGCCAGTGATATTATACCAAGGAGTAGCTTTCCGACCTAACTTTGAAATGCTCTGCGGCGGCGGCTACTCAACGTTATCCTGGCAAACAACATGCCACCAGTGTATTACACCGAAGGCCCTTCACATCTAGTCCACGCGTCCATCCTAGTAACCCCGACGTCCTCGAACCTTAGGGACGCCACGAACTTCGTCTGCTCCGACTAACACTGGCAAGATCCAGCTAAAATGGGCAAAGGCAAGCGCATGAACGCATCCGGGGATGAGCTTGAAGGCACAGACTCGAGGGAAGGCCCGCCGCACTCACCATTCTCGAGCTCGAAACACCACTTCTGCGTCGGGCCCGGGGTCAGCTTCTCCCAGACCTCGACATGCGTTCCCGGCGCCGCGTTCCCGCCGTACAGATCCAAGGTGAAGCGCGTGTTGGGCACGAACAGCCTGTACCAGATCAGCAGTCAGCGTTCAAGGTCTGGAAGGAGAGAAGAAGAGGGAGGGGGCTGCCAGGGGTGCACCTGTAGGTAGAAGGGTCACCCTCGTCCTTGCAGACGTCCCATCGGAAGCGTCTGTACATGGCGATGGCGGGTAGGTTGTTCACGGCCACGCCCTCGATTCCAACGTAGAGGCCCGTGGCGACGTTCTTGACGACCCACCATCCTTCTTCCATGACGACGAGCCACTACGCGTGCACGGCAGAAGGGTCAGTGCCGTCCTATACCCATGGAGGAGACGGAGGACGAAGGAAGAGGACCGCCTACCCTCTGCCTGTCGGTGGCCTGCCAGTCGTTGCCGACGAGGCACTTGTTGTCGCCGGAGATGTCGAGCACGGTGCCCGACATCGGGCAGACAATCTTGTAGACCTGGTTGCTCACGATCGCGACCATTGTTGCTGTTGCTTGAGCTGTGGTGTCGATTGTGAGGCTGTGGGTAGTGAAGATGGAGTACTCCGAGTCGATGTGGGCAGTTTATATACTAGAGCCTCAGGGGTGAGTTTACGCCTGTTTAGCTGGACTTCCGAGCTCGCACATGTGCCATACCTTCATGCGTAGCAGCAACAGCATCCAAACCGTCTGCGGCCTCACGCGCACGCCGGGCCTCCGGTTCGGCGGTTGCATCCCCGATCGCTGGCTACACCCCGAACACGAGCGACACCGGGGTCAAGCACATCCACCTTCTCGCTGCCGGGGTGCTTCGATGTCAGTCACTTATTAAGATACTCGGCAGCCTGTGCGCAACCACAGGTTCTGTGGATGGAGTGCGTCCATGCCGAAGTCGACCGTGACGTGAAGCACGGTGAAACGACTTCCACTGCAATGATGGGCCGTGCGGACGAGGGGGAGAGGAATGAGGTCAGATGATTCGGACGCATCGCATCGCTTGTCGGTTGGCCGCTGCCCCCAAGATACCCGTCCAGTCTTTGGCAGGCTGTTCGGATTCTCTTGATGCGACATTGCTCCTGCTGGCGGCATTAGTGAGGCGACTTGTTTAAGTGAAGAGGCCACTCACATGGGTAGGCATGGAAGATCATGGGGCTGCACTCCGTCGTTCGAGCAAGAGGATTACGCCTGCGAACTCGGATGTGACGAAGATGGAGCGCTGTCAGATTCGACAACTGACGACGTGTGCGAGCGCTATTATCACAGTTCCCCACTGGCATGAAGTGTGTGGCTTTCGCTCATGGTCAGCCATGCCAACACACTCCTCCCATTTCCCCCTCTTCCTCCCTCTCTACCATGACCGGACGGCACAACGACTAACGGGATCCTCCCCCCAACCGTGACCATGACGAGGAAGACAGCGATACGCCAGCCACTCCTTAAGAGAAGCGGACCTGGTGGACCATCGGCTGGTACACCGTCTTCGCCCTTCTGAGCGTTTTCGCCCTCGGGGTTTTTGTCAAGGGCGTCATAGACTCCGGCGATGTCAATAAGCGTACTTCTTTTGCTCTAAAATAGAATGGACACCTGTACTGTACCGAACTAGAGTGGGTTCCATGCATATATGCGCTCCTGAAACGCGGCATGTTGAAATGGGGGGTGTTCCTTCAAGTCATTGGAGATCGGAAGGTTGTGGACGCGTGCCGCTGAGTCTTGCATGAGGTTTATGCACGGGTGCGGACAATGCTTCGTTGTGAGGTACATGCTCAATTTTTTCCGGTCGCATGACGGTGCACATACGCGCTACATGTCAGACGGCGCATCCACGAATGCGCACAGGCGTGTCATCGTGGCTTATCCGGACCTCCTAGATAGATGGAGAGACGATGAGGAAGGGGATCAGGACGCTGGGGAGCCGACGCGTTCAAGAGTTCTCGCGACGCCGACTGTGCCTCGTTGTGCATCAGTAGCAGCAGGTGGCCACTTGGGGCTCCTTGTCCACACGAGATATGCGGCGCCGCGATCGCGAGTTGGCCCCAAGCTCTATCGAGGTAATCCGTCTCCTCCACAATCTCGCTCTTCGCAGCCACCAGCTTCGCAAATTCCCCATAACGTGTCCACCCCTCCAGCCCAGGTGCGGTCGCCGCCCGAGGAGGAATGAAAGGCGCACATGCGCGCGGTGATTCACGAGGATATGTAGCTCGAGGCGAGTGGGGTTCGGGGACGCAACGGGGCGTGATTAAGCAAGCTGCATAAATCGCGCTGAGGGCCATCGAGCTGCATCTATGCTGTTGGTGGTAATGAGGGATCCGGATACGAGATCCAGGAATAGACGGGCAGACAATGATGAAAACCGATGGAATTTCGGTCTATGGTGCGACGGAGGGACTCCGTCTCGAACGCGCAGCCAGACCGCGACCCCAACAAGCAGGCTGTACTCAGCGCCATGGTCGAGGTCGCGGGCGGACTTGCATGCACTTTGTTCGACTCGGGCAGCACGACCAAAGGACTCACCCCGCCCACACCTGCGAGAACGCAATCACGAACGAACTGTTCCTGCATCTCTCAGCGAAGCTATACAACCGCTTCGGAGGGGGCACGTACCTTGACAATGCGAAGAAGGTGACATCTTGTCGACGTATAACTGATATGGCGCAAATACTGACGCTGTGTCCTGACAGACATGGACTTGGCGTAAGCGCAACGGAATATCATGTTACATTGCGATAGCTTTCCCATCTACTTCTGAAACGCAATGTTTGAAGAAGTGTGACCTTCCTTTCAATGATGACCCTGTGAGAGAGCTTCCAGTAATGAGTTGCGAAGGTTGAAGGTGGTGGTGCAGACGGTACGCTACCGTACGCTTGCGAAGCGCAATCTTGTTCCAATATTTGTCCATTTTGGGATTGATTTCTATGACCATCGTACCATACCACGACCCATGCCCTGCTTGTGACTTCAAGAAGGTTCTCAGGATGACGTCGCCCGTGAGCATTGAGTTGTCAGCAACTTTGGTCAGTGCAGCCTCCGCGCCACGACATGCTTCGTGGAAGGATTCGTTCATCACAAATTCTATCGAGAGCAATGCTGTACAGATACAACTGGTGCAACAAAAGGCTCGGAGGCTAGAGCTCTACAACTGGGCGGGTGAGGGCGACAATGTCAACTCACAGCGAGGCAAAAGCAAGGGATCTAGATAGCGTTGTTCTCCACCAGCTTCCCGCAGACAATGTACTTGCTCGAGAAGTGTTCCATCCATCCTGAGAACTGCTCAGGATGCTAGTCGAAGATTCACACGACGTAGGCGTACCTTTCATGTTCTCGCTGTAGGATTGCGAGGGATAGTTAAGAAAACATGGCGTCCACAGAACCATAGATCGTACGCACATTTCCTCTGGGGTAAGGTCTTCCAGCTTGTCCAAGGGTTGGTCGATGGGTGTGAGCATCTCTGCGTTCGTAATGAGGACCATATTTAGTGGATCACGACCATAAGAACACACCTTCATCGAAAGACTGTTTAGCCATTCCGCGGGAAGCATCGCGGCCGGCAAAATTGGCGTACATGCCATCTGACCAAGGTGACTATATGCGCCTGTAGCATGCGAGGGAAGCACTCACTGGGGCCGTAGAAGTTCCTTCCCGCCGTCACATCATACACAACACCCTTGATGGCAAGCAGAATGCGTTTCCCTTCCTGGCCGTTGAAGGGGCAAAGAGTCTTGGGAGTGTAGGTCTGGTAGAGGAGCGTCGGGGGGTGGGACTTGGGCATCCATGTGTAGCCGTTCTTAAACTCGTTCGGAACGTTCTGTGGCAGCGAGTTCGAAGGAAAGATGATCCTCTGAATCGAATAGAGAATGTAGAGCAGCAGAGCAGTGTTCACAGGAGTCCCGAGATCGAAAGCCATGTTGTGCGCGTACAAGTGGAAGTCGTATCAGGCGTCACTGGCCGCGGTCAGCGTCCGTGGGGTCACCGGAGGCAATCGTCCGAGGGCGTCTGATGGACGTCATCATGATCGTTCAGCCAACCGACTGGACGGAGATCAACAGCGGGCCGCGCACTCGTCTCCTCCGTCCATCTTCGCCTCCAGCTCGCTGGTCACGATGTCTTCACCGGGCAACCCAGTGACCCTTCTCGCGGAATATATCCTTGATTCTGGACCATTCGGTCCGCTTTCTCGTGCTTCTTCGACATATAATCCCGTGTTCAAAAGACGAGGAGGGCGGGGAGGATGTGGCCGACTGCTCGAAGGGCCTCTCCATCCACTCTCAGGTCATTGTATGCACGCAAATGAGGCTTTCGGGTCTACTCGGTGTGTTTTTCTGCTCTTCTGCGGGGGTGTTTGCGGCTAGCTTGCGGGTTGTGAACGTCACGACGCTTGGGGTGGACCCGAACACAACCAATCACCTCAACGGCGAGTCGTTCCAGCAGGACGCCCTTGTAACATTCAATGGTGCGCCCTCACTAGAATTTTTGAAGCCGTGGTGAATTAGCTGACGATATGTTTGTGGATCGAAGGGTATCAATATGCTGCATACTACATCTCCGACACAGCGAACGCGTCCGTGAGGCATCCCAGCCTTGCCCGCAGGAATCTGGCGGGCGACGATACGACTTGGGAGTCATTCTCCTTTTTGGACTACAATCAGACGGAGGACGACGGGCACGACATGTGCGTATTCTGTGTTCCTTCCTGTCTTATTTTCTAATAGTCGCAAAGCATATCACTTGGTATCTCCCATGGAGATGGGACTCTGCACCTCGGCTGGGATCAGCACGACAACGATCTCAACTACCGCATATCGCAGGCCGGGGTGGCCACCAACCCTTCGGGAGTGGAATGGTCTGCTGACTTGTTTGGGGCGACCCTGGTGCGTAATGTTCTGCCCAGGCTGACAATGCTTGTGGTTGAAGGTGAAATGCAGGACCAACTGCCGGGAACGGAGTCTCTCGACAAATCCATCTATTTCATCAATGTCACGTATCCCCGCTTTCTCTCGGTCCCTGCCGCCAAAGTGGAAGACGGTGGTGCTGATCTCCTGTTCGAATTGCGTGTCGGGCGTTCTGGACTCGGGGATGATTGGCTGTACAAGTACACCCCCAACCAGGGATGGAGTTTGATCGGAAAATATCTTGAGGTACGAGGGAGTAAACATCTCGTTTTGCTCTAGCTCACAGAATATAATAGGGTGTGAACAGTCAGTGTGTCCGTTTGGTTGCACTGTGGTATCTAATTGCCTCTAGACAATGCCTATATCAACGGCATCGACTTCGATCCTAATGGCAATCTCATGACCACCTGGTAGGGCATCTCTGTGATCCTGTTGGGACGTAGCAGTAGTGCTCATGCAACTTTCAGGACGTACCGCGACTATGTCAACGACACCGGTCAGGATGTTGCTGTCCAGGCAGGGCCCAATGGCCCCGAAAATGCAAGTACAGCGCCCTGCCCCAACGGTTGACGTGTCTTGACTTCGTCTATCAGAACCACGACCTGAATTTCGCGTTCAGCACGGATCTCGGCGAGACCTGGCAGAACAACTGGAACCAAACCATCGCCAACGTGACCGATGAACAACCTATCGTCCCTATCTCTGCTGGCATCGTTATGTTCGGTATTCCGAAGTATGGGTGGGTGCCTCTAGGTCCTACATTTCTATCGCATGCGCTCATTCCTGCTCAGAGGCATTCTAAACCAGGAGGCTCAAACAGTGGATCCGGAGGGTCGCATTCATGTTCTCAACCGGGAGAACACCACAGGCACAGAGCAATGGTAACTTGAAAGCGACAATGTCTCCTGCTTTCCTCCGCTGCTGACGTTTTTTCCTCTCAGGTACCACTACTGGCGCAGCACCACGTCCCACTGGACACGCACCGCTCTCCCTCTGCCCTCCGAGCTCCAAAGCATCAACAACATCACCGGCACGCCCACCGTCATCGGCAAGCGTGGCAAGATCGTCGCCCCGCCGCAGTCTCCGCACGGCTCGATACTACTCATCCTGCCCGACAACGCTGCGAACTCGACCGGGCTCAGCATCCTGCGCAGCACGGCAGCGGGCCACTTCCGCGACTGGGAGGTCGTATGGGAGGCGGAGTCCGGGAACGCGTGGGAGCCGCTGTTCGACAGGTATAGGCTGGACACCAAGGCGGGCGGGGACGGGGTGCTGAGCTTGTTCGTGGTGAATGGGACGGCGATTCAGGTAGTCGACTTCGATTCGAGCGATGTGTGAGCCACTGTGTAGTAGATCTATCTTGATAGGGACGCAGGTCTCTTGAAGCTCTTTGCAATCGCCCTATGCAACGGGGCTACGGCGCTCTTCCGCATAAATTTCACAACGATGGTGACTTAGACTCGTTTCATTCACCTCAAGAATATATACAATAGACAAGAATATATACAATAGAACTTCATAGACCTAAGCATAAGTCTTCTATACATCCATTCCAAAGAAGAAGGGCCTTAAGCCGCGATGGCGCGCTTCCGCAGGAGGACAGTCCCGCCCATGGGTGGGAGGACTGCGAGGGACACATACATGTTCGGGGGGCGCTCAGCCCCACTGTCAGTCTCTGGCTTCGACAGCTTGAGGTCGTAGTTGATAATTATGTACGAGAGCACCGCCTTGAGCTGGTTTGCAGCAAAGTACCGTCCGGGGCTAGATCCAAGTCGCCTGTCAGTCTAAGCTGCACGGCGCAGGATCAACGTGGAGGTTGGGGCTTACCAAGCGAGGTGCCCATGTCCGAACGGGATGTACTCGGGAGAGGTGCTTGCGAACTGGAGCCTGGCGGAGCCCTCGCCGTCGCGCGCGGCCTCGCGCATGCGCGCGAAGCGGAACGGGTCGAATACCTCGGCGTTGGGGAGGTACTCGTTGTCGAAGTGAATCGGGTGCGCCGGCGCGCCGAGGATGGTGCCCTTAGGGATGTGCACGCCGTTGTCCAGGACGATGTCCTTCATTGCGACCCGCATCAGCGATGCTGTAGTGCGGGGATGTAGTGTTAGTCATGCGGTTGATGCAAGAAGGAAGAGGACATGCTGACCGAGGGTGAAGCCATTGTAGCGTTGGGACTCGCGGAGGATGCTGTCGAGCTTCCACATCCGGGCGAAGGATGTCGTAGTCCATCCTTCTTCCTCTATGGCCGCTTCGATCTCCTCTCGAAGAGATATTACAAGGTTCTGTCGCTCGGCAAGCTGGAAGAGGACTTGGGACATACTCTGCGAAATGAAGAAGCGCGTCAGGTACCATGCGAAGAACTGAGCAAGCAATTAGCACGGACGCTGGAGGAGGTGTGTATGGCTGCCAGGTTCAACAGAAGTAGTCTTTCTGTGATCTCAGAATCGCTCTCTTGCTTGACTACCGCTCTATCGATGATCCATTGCAGGACGTCATTCTGGTTGGAAGTAAGCATGTCAGCGGCTAAGAATCATTCCATAGAGATTGACGACAGCTTACCGGCTTATCCAGCCATTCTTTCTCCTTACGCATAGCGGCGATCCGGTGTCGAATGATGGGTTGGAGGTGCGACAGTGCGTGCTCGGTCGTTTGTTTCACCTTACTTACGAATGGCGCCACGAACCTGAGGAGGTCACAGGTAAGTCAATTTCATTGGAGGCGATTGATAAACGACTAACGGCTTGAGAAAGTCGGGGAACAGAAACAGGACTGTACCGGCTTTGACGATTTCTACGGCGAACTGGACCGAGAGGTCGTTGTACTCTTCGTTGTGCGCTGGAATCGAAGGCCTGTTAACGTCGCAAAGCTCGGAGATTTTGTTCAGACAGCACGTACAGACTGGGAGGCCGACGAAGACACCGTTGCTTGTGCGCGCAACGATCTTCAAGGACGAAGACAACACGTCTAGGCTGACCCATTCTGGGGACATTCTCTCCTCAGGTCTGGCTGTAGACCTGAGATAATGAAGATACCCACCATTTTCCTTGGTCGGAAAGTACTTCTGTACCGTGGGGCCGACCTCGTCTACCAAATCTGGCATTATAGCGGGTAGCATTCGATTCTGGAGCTTCTCCTTCACGATTGTGACATGGTACGGGTCATCGTGCATTTTCTGGCTGACCGTGTACCTGTACTGCAGGAGCTAACGTGTAAAGGTGAGCAAGGCACACGCTGGGGCCATGCCAAGCACTCACTGTTTCGACGGTGGCGGTGAAGGACAACTCATCCTCCGACCGCCGCCTGATGTCTTCCACCAGCTTCGGGCCTGACACAATGACCATCCAGCGGTCGAGCAGCGGAATCTTGAACGCAGAGCCGTAGTGCTAGAGCCATCGAGGATGATCATTTAGACAGGTGCACGGAGGACTACAAGACGAAGAGTAGACGAGCAGGGCAGCATACCTTCTTGTACCCTTCGTAGAGTGTCTCCCTCCCGCGGCGGATGAAGGAGACCGCGCCAAAATATGACAGCAGTGGCGTCGAAAACCCGCCGACAGTGGGGATGGAGGTCAACTGCATGCGCACTCAGTAGCTGTCAGGATCCACTATGTGCCAAGCACTCACGGGATTGGTACGCCATCGGTATATGACGATCCAGAACAGTATCCCGGCGGAGATGAAATAAAGGGCTTGATCGTCCCCCATCGCTTGCGCAGAGGAAGATGAGTGTATGCAAAACGATTTCGTTCACGAGTCGTTACAAAGCGCGAGGATGCGAGGGTCATATACCCTCTCATCCAGGCGC
Organism: Ganoderma sp. BRIUMSc; assembly: GCA_008694245.1. Taxonomy (NCBI): domain Eukaryota; kingdom Fungi; phylum Basidiomycota; class Agaricomycetes; order Polyporales; family Polyporaceae; genus Ganoderma; species Ganoderma sp. BRIUMSc. Next base: position 30,288 of record VJXU01000799.1, read on the forward strand.
GCGCTCGCCTGAGACCGAGCGAGGACATCGGCCCTTAGCATGAGACGATGAGGCTGAGGTTGAACCAGCTGGCGACATAAGTGAAGAACTTGAACACCAGCGAAACCATCATTGATAGGTGTACGGCTGTGTGCACAAATCTGGGAACGTGCAAGCCTCTTGAAGCGGGTCCAGGAATGTTCCATCCCAACAAATGAGCGTACGGGTTCGAGGCACCAATTGTAGGTCCGCCAGTCGGCTGCATGCCTGAGCGCCGTCAAGTCGGAGGTGAATACGCAAGACCTAACTGCAGGGAAGTCAGCGAAGAGAACGGCGTTTACGAGATTAGTGTACCTCACCTCGCTCACAGAATCATGGATCGGTGTCCTATTTTTATTGGAGATGGCGCCGCTGCGAGTCGTAATAACGCTGTCGGACTCGGACATTATTGAGGGAGGCCACTGGTCAGATTCAAGCTCCCCAACCTCAAGATCGGATTGTACCATGTCGTAGTCTATTTCAAGGGCGACATTCTGCATTGATAGAGCATGGAAATGATTGTTATGGCATTCATCATGAATGTACAGCTTTTCGCCCTACTAGAAGACGTCAGACGCGTGAAGACCTGCTGTAATACAATCATTGAGAACTTACGGAGCGTTTTGAACACTTGTAACAACGTAAATTCGAAGACGCGAACTCTCCTCGAGTGAGATACCTGAATGCAAGCTGTTAGCATGGCAGTCGCCCCGGAGCGATATGCACCCTTTCATAATTGGTGATAAAAAACCGGTGTAATCAACACACATCATGCCGCCTATGTCATCAATGTCCAGGGATTGAAAGAAGTCATGGCGGGAGCGAAGAACGCACGTTTGTCGAAAACTCCGCCTCCCAATACTTGCTCTCCACCGAAACTCCACACTCCGCCGGTTTCCCTGACTGGGAAAGCGTTCATGTTGCGATAACATTAGCGAATGCGAAAGACCGGTATGTAGCGGTACTTTCCCCGTTGTACTCAGCTCGACCGCTCGTGGAGAAGTCGATACACGGAAGATGGGGCCCAGGATGGTGAGTGGTGAGAGGAAAAGGTGGGAAAGACTTTCAAACCCCGAGGTCACGGCTCCCTTCGTGTAGAACACAGCCACGTTGTGGACACTTGCGCGGAAGTTGGAGCATCAAAGTCCGACCATGCACTTTAATGTATAACTGTCTATCAGGATCGACTGTTTCAATTCAATGGACCGGGAGAACCGAAATGATTGGGCCTTGAAGCAGACTAGCACTGAGGGCCTGCAAGGCGCGTTGTAACCACTCAACCCGGCGCTGGTCATTCTTCCGGCGCGGGCGCGTGAAACTTGAAGGCCTTCCGAGTGCTGCACCAATCAACTTCTTGCTCGAGAGATCTGGAATTGTGCTGTACTCAGCACGTTCTGCGTATGGCATAGGAGAGGCAGGAAATACTCGTACAATCGTACCACGGCGCTCGTGCAGCATTTCGACAGTTCGGCCCCAGCGGGCGGCCCCAGCACTCGCAGTGCGTACCCAAGCCCCGACAGGGTGTTCGCCTAACTTGAGAAATATAAAATGGAGAGAAGAGGGTGAACAGCACAGATTCCAAGCAAATGTTGTGGAACGCCGTGAACATGACTTGGATACCGACTGGCCGAGGTACCAGTCTGTGAGCTATGCAACTTGAACTTGAAGCCCCGCGACTTGGCGGCCAGTGCAAACAGGGATGCGTCGAGACTCGACGGGGAGCAGATGACTTGACTGACACTGCAATGACACTGTTCTTCTCCGCGGATTCATTTTGTCCTGGTGGCGAGCGAATTCCGCACCACGACAGGAAACGGCGAACTCGAGCCTGTGCGGAGGAAATTCCGGAGCGGCCCACCTCAACTCGCCTCAGTGACAACAATTCGCCTCCGGGTATGGGCAGCATTCTGTGCAAGACAAGTGCTTAGCTTCCCGTGAGTGACATCCGCTAAGATCAACTTGAGTGTACAATGGGAGACAGGACAACCCGGCTCGAGCCCTGAGTCTATCCGAGTCTGGCGGCCTGTCCCAAACCCGAAGACCGCACGATAGAATTGAAGTCATAAAGAGATCAACACATCGCGGTCTCTGCAAGGAAGGGGCACATAAGGATGGAAGTGAGAAGAGCGCACCTCAATTGCTCCCAAGCGTCCCGCGATACTAGAATGCAATTCCGTAGACCCTCAGTCTCAGCAGCTGCTTAGACAGTAGCACAAGTGTAGGCGAAAGGGTACGATGTCCAGGTCGGTCACTGCACGCTCGGAATCAACGGTGGAGGAACTATAGTAAGATACAAACCCCGCCATTATTGCAAGACGGCGCATCTTCAAACTCCGCTATACTCCGAGCAGACTGTACCTCAACCCTGGTTTCTCCGCTTTAAACTTCAAATGCTGAGAGGACGGCAGTCCACACTTGACGATGAGTGGGGGTGGGCAGCGCCGGCC
>VJXU01000800.1:0-14652 GCA_008694245.1 Ganoderma sp. BRIUMSc
TCCATCAACTATCGCTCGAAGGGGCGTTTGTGAACGAGATCTCCGCGTCGTCATCCACGACGAAACTCCCGAACTCGTACTCGTCCTCTTCGTCTGGAATATGTGGAGAACTTGTCACGCTCTGGCGATACCTCGGAGGACCACCATGGCCAGTTCTGAACGACACCGGGCCTCGCCTGACAGGCCTGTTCGCAAAGACGGGTCCATCGCCCCCTGGGGCCTGGGTCATAAGGCTCCGACGGTAGACAGCGCTCTGGTCGTATGTCGGGGACATCTGCGTCTCCGCAGGCTCCTCGAGGAATAAACGGTCGTCGCTGTCGGGGACGATGGAGTCGACGTCCGGCTCGGAGGAGCCCACACTCATTTCGTCCCCTGAGTGCGTCGCCTCGACATCGATCCAGGGGTTGTGGTATTGAGCTTCTGCGGTGTCTACGAACTTGAGCTTTTTCCTTTTGGGCGGTCGGACGGGGGCTGGAGACGGTGACTTGGGTCGGTCGCGTTTCAACCGTCGTGAAGAAACGGAAGGAGCCGACGGAGAAGAGTCAGGGTCAAGAACGTCCGTTGCAGGTCGCTTGCGAGTCGGCTTGCCGATAGCGCGGATGGCAAATGTCGGGTCAGGCCCCATGTCGTCAGAATAGGATGAGGAAGTGTGGACTACTTTCAAGGGGATTGCCGGCGGGCCCATGTCCGACTTATGGGAGGATCCCGACTTCTTTGGTGGGTGACGAGGGGGTGAGACTGGAGATGGGTCATCAACAAATTCAGGTTCGTCATCCGAAGATAACTTGGATGTTCTAAGGACGGGAGACGAATCAAGGAACAGAGGTTCATCGGAAAGGCAAGGCATAGAAGACTTCGGTCGCGATGGCCCGGGTGCGCTGAGAAGAGGAAGGTCTGGCTCTTCATCATCTTCGATCAACCATGCCATGCTATTCTCCGCAGGAGGTGATTGCAGAGCTGATACGCTAGGGGTTGGTGGTGAGCTTAGACCTTCTTGTGGCTTCGACGCCCCCCGATGGCCACCCTCGTCATCACCATCGAATTTCGGCAAAGTTGACTTCAGAGGACGTTCTGGGGAAGAAGAATCAAGGACCCTACGTCGTATGAGCGGCCGGTCTGGAGAAGAGGAATCAAGCATAGCGGCGGCAGAACGGGTAGGTGGAGAACCGGGGGTGCTAGTGATGTCTATCACGGAGTGATTTAAGGGTATGTCGGGAGAGCTTGATCGTTGGAGAGCCGATCTTGCGGAACGGAATGCTGCTGGCAAAGTGGGCGACCTAGAAACCGGCTTATGTCCGCTAGAACGTGGCTTGGGGGGAGAAAGCGGCCCTCGTTCGATCGCCTCGTCCTCCGTATCGTCGGTTAGTCTAAGGTCCGCCTCGACTAGGCTTGCCTGCATCTTGCCCTTCTTTGGGGCAGAGTTTTTCTTCCTGAGACCAGCGATAGTGGCGCTCCGGGCGAGAGCCTTCTTCCCACCACGCGCCTTCCCTTTACTCTTTGCGGACTCCGCTTCCGAGGTCGATTTCGTTCTCCTTGGTGCGAAGACACCAGCCTCGATGTCTGCATCGTCCGAGTCATCCTCATCCGCATGCTCCCAGTCCATGGATGTCAGCCTCGTTGCCGTCTTCTTACGTGTGGCACCGCCCTTCACCAATAGCTCGCTCACGCTCACGAAGCCTGTCGCCGCGGTATCTGGCATCCTGCGCCTTGGGTCGTCGTCCCGTTTCTGCTTCTTCGCTTTCGAGGAGTCGCCCGTCGCGTGGGAGCCCTTCCGTGATGTGCGTTCCTCCCGGACATAGGGCTCAATCTCCATCTCCATCTCGACGCATTCGGGCTCGATATCCGGAGGGAGAAGGCGGTCGACATCGCCGTAAACCTCGAGATCCGAAGCACGCACGATGAAATGTTGCACCTCGGCGTAACTAGACTGTGCTTTCTGCCAATTGTGCTCTTCTCGACCCTTCGCGAGTAGCACGTGGACGGTGCCAGAAGCTTTGCGACCTGTTCGTCCGATGCGTTGCAACTATGCAAAGACGGTTGAGTTCTCACACTTGACACGTTGCGGAGGCAGGCTTACCATGCGAATTGGTGTTTTCTGAGCGTCATAACACACGATGACGTCGACCTCGCCAATGTCGAGACCTTCTTCACCGATTGAAGTGGAGACGAGGACGTTGTACTTCCCGGCCTTGAATTGCTCGATGACCTATAATAATGCCATAAATCAACAACTGAAGTCCGAGGTAACACATAATGCAAACCTCAAGTTGCTCCTTCTGGGCGTACCCCTTCTTGCCTTGCTTATCCGTACCTTGTCCGATGAAGGCCTTCGCTCGAATGATTGGAGATTCCTTATTGAGGAGTTCAACGACCTCCTCCACACATTGGCGGAAGGAGACAAACACCATAGCGCGAGATTCGCTGGGTTGTGCATCGTTCTCCTCTGCGCCGTCAGGCAACCGCTGAGCGAAGTGGTCAATTAAGAGTGTCCGAAGAACGTCCATCTTCGGGTGCATGGCAAATCCACGCTCCGCCTGCTCCTCGAACTTGTTCATCAGACTCTTAAAACCATCTGATTTGCGGAGATTCCTCTTTGCGTTGCTATCATCCTGCGCATCAACGATCTCTTTGAGAAACCCGTAGCACATGGTGATGCTCATTTCCATCTGCAAGGGAATTAGCCATCGATGGACAGGAGAGAAAGCATGGCCTGGTACCAAGTAGCCCATTGCTCGTGCCAATGGTCCAAGTTGAGCAGCAGCACTGACGGCATATTGAGGAGCACGCGCTTTCGACATCTCTCCGAGCGTCGCCTGGCAGCGATATGGGTGAAGCATTGTGGGTAGCGTGTTTCCGTTCTTCAGGAAGCCAGCACCTTGAACCTTCTTGATGATGGGCTGCAGAATAAATCGCATGGGAAGGCCAACATCTGACTTGCGACAAACATACCACCATTACGGCCGACAAGGCATCTCGGAGCACAATGATGTCTTCAGTCATCTCGACAAAATGTTCCTGCTCATGCTTAGTGTGAAGGTACTTCTTGAGGTCGGGGTCCGTCTCGCTGCGAATTTCAATATGGCTGACATGTAGCGCGTCCACGATCTCTTGAACGGCCTCGGGTTTGCCACCCGGGGTAGCTGTCAGGGCGAGAATGCGGTGGTGGGGATTGTGCTGCATCATGTATCGGACAACTTGCGCATAAGCGTAGTCGCCTGTACCCCTATGCGCCTCATCTGGCACATCAGTGTCAGTGTACCAAAAAGGCATCGTGACTTCGGGACGTTTGCGATGCGCACCGATGACAATTAACACCAAGTTGAGTGGATCAACGTGACCTTGGATGAGGTCGTTCAGCAATGTCTGTGGGGTGGCATAAAAAACGCGCTTCGTTCTCCACTAATATTATGGGTTGAGTGTATGCACTGAAGACGGCAAATAAACCGCCATACCGCATTAATACGTTTGTCCTTGGCGACATTTCCGGTTAACTCGGCAGCAGCGGACCCTGGTATGCCGCAGGTCTTATGACAAGCGTCGATTTGCTGAGCTACAAGGGGCTTCGTGGGTGCCACGAACACAACCCTTCCTTCAGGAAACCAGTTGTAAACTACGGAACATAAGCAAAGAGGTATCTTGAAGAATTTTCATAAGTAGACACATACAGTTGAGCATAACCACTCCTGCGATGAAAGTCTTCCCTAGCCCAGTTGGAAGTGCGACCAATGTGTTCTCAAGGAGGCATTTCTTCACGATATTATATTGGTAGTCGCGCTTCGGCTTATTAAGAGGGTATATCCAGGTCTTCGCCGCCAATCTGTCCGGGCAAAGCTTCATTGGTGGTATCTATCCCAAATGCTTAACGAGTGTGTTGAATAGTGCTGTGCCTTGACGTACCGGGCTACATCGGGTCGCATGGCAGACATAAGTCGAGGCCACTACCAAATCACTGGTGCAAACTCACCCCACGGGGATTTCTGGAGCAGGAAACTGTTCGAACTCAAGCGGTTCGTCGTCGTCGTCGTTATCCGAGGTTCGACCCTTCCCCTTCTCCTTCTCAGGGTTGGGCTTCGGTTTCCGCCAACCCGTCTTAGCATAAGCAGTCCGGTCCCATTGCTTTGACCTCTTGGCCAGTCCCGGAAGCGGCATCTGGCGCAGAGTAGACCGTGTCCTCTGGAAAGGTCGTGTGGTTGACGCAGTCTTGGGGGGCTCCACATCGCGCACAATTTCACCATACAAGTTTCGTTGCATGAGGTGGGAGCGTCGGTCGGGGAGATTGCTTGGTCCGGAAAGCCCCAGAATGGAATCACCAGAGGCGCTCCATGTTCGAGAGGCACCCCTGCCCTCAGCAACTGCGTCGAGTGTGGCGCAATCGGCGTCGTTTAAAGTGATGGGATCGTCGTCAAAGTAGTGATCGCTAGAGTCGTCGCCTTCAGGGATAGGTTCCCTGCGTGGCATGAATGACCGGGGTCGAGGGGGGAGTTGGATAGAACTCATGGCTTGACACTGGGGCTTCGACATGGTAGCAGGTTTGAAGACAGGCTTGGACCCGGAGGGCTGAGGTTCATGTGTTGTTGCTGCAGCTGAAGCGGCAACATGAGCGGCCTCGATGGCATTTACCTCGTTGAGGAATGATGAGTCAAAGTCATCGCCAAAGTATTCGTCGGAGTCCATCGTGGAGTGGAAGGAAGGAAGAGGGGGTGGCGAGGAAGAGGCACAGGGAGAGGAGGGAGAGCAAGTTGTGGCTGAAGCTGAATGGACGCGACGCGCTCAGACCGCGTCTGAGTCACGTGGGGAGCCAGCGTCGCCGTCTCCCTGCGCCACCCGTTCAAGGTCAAGCTTGTGCCTCTCTTTCACCTCGCCGTTCTCAGACTTCTCATTTCACCTGCTTTCGCACTTATTCCCGTACAAAAGCGCGCAATGTCCGCAGAATCTGTGGCACGCTGGAATGCCATTCCCCTCAACCGCCCAGACCCAGACGAGACCGCCTACGCATCGTTGAAGGTATTCGTTGTGCATTCTTCGCACCCGGAATACCCCCTGCATACTTCTTTTCCTTCCCTACCTTCCTCAGCGACCCCGGGACGAAGGCGATGGGGACCACGACAGCGAAGACAATGTCTCTCTTGTCTCCCGCACCCCTTCTCCGCCTCCCCCAGATGCGATGGATGTCGACAAGTATGACGAATACTACGCTAGCAAGCCGTCACGCGAAGTTATCACTGTGGAGACGAAAATAAAGAGCTCAAACGTTGGTTTTTCCATGCTCGCGAGGATGGGATGGGTGGAAGGCACTCCCCTCGGTGTTTCGGGTGATGGTACGTTTCGTTAGCTTGTGTTTGTCCGGTAATCTCAGGACCATCCATCAGGGCGCGTGGATCCGGTGCCGTTCTACGTGAAGAATGACCTGACAGGTCTCGGGAAGGCCAGTCAGGATGTCCGAATGAGTATGTGCTTGTTGTCCTGGTCTTGAGACCCACTTCACGAGCTAATCCCTCGTAGTCGAATCCACTGTCTCCCAGCGCCGAGGATTGGATTCAGAACGGCAAACAAAAGAGACAGAGGAGCAGCGGAAGCATCGTGAGGTGCGTCTACGTGTCATCGTAAATTCCTCAGCTGTTGTTCACAGACACGCTTGCAGGATGCGGTTGCCCGCCGTGCCGCGGTCCAGTCAGAGATCACCACCGTCCTCCGTCCGTTCTACTGCGAGGTGTGCGAGAAGCAGTTTCAAAACGTCGCACAATACGACGAACATACCAACTCGTACGCACACCACCACAAGGTCCGGTTTCGGGACATGCAACTGGCCCAACGCGCCAGCCGCAACACGGAAGAGGAGATCAGCAAGCGAAAAGAGAAGGAGAGGAAGCGTGAAGAGAAGGAGCTTCGCAAGATCGCGAAGGCGGCCGGGGTGAAGATGGTGAAGCCTCCCGTCGCTGTTGCCGCAGCAGGCGAGGCCTCCTCTATGCCTAGTGCAGGTCCTGCTGGTGGTAGCGGTTTCAAGAAGAGCAGCTGGGCAACAGTCGCGGCGTCTGCTGCAGACACATCGCTGACTTCCCCCGGACCTCCCAAACGATCGGGATGGGCCTCTGTGGGTGAAGTACAGGCGGCTTCCAACTCCGTCGGTGGTGGTTGGGCCCCAGCGTCTGCTTCTGCCAGCTTGGAAGCCGCGCACGCACCCACACCCCCCTCTGTATCAGCTCCAGCCCCACGCGTAGACTACACGAGTGCCCCAGCCTTCAGAACTGGTGGATGGACATCTCTGGAAACAAGCGGTGGTGCGCCGGCCCCTCCGGTCCCGGCCTACAGTGGTCCTCCAGCACCCTCGTCTTACGGCGTTCCGCCGCCGCCGCCACCTACAGGAGTCGTGGCCCCATTACCGCCGCCATCCAGTGGGTCTCGTCAAGAATGGGTAGGCGTTCCCGTACCCTCTCGTGGAGGTGGGTGGAATAGGGTATCTGCTGCGGGCGGCCCAACTCCAGCTCGACCTTCTGCATCATTACCACCGCCAGCTCCACCTTCCGCCTCATCAACAGCCCCCCCGCCAGCAACCCCTGCGGAGCCAGCTCGGCCAGAGGCCTCGCGTTCTGGATGGCAGAAGTTCCGAGCAGGGGCACCTGGGCGTCGTCGATGACTTGAATAGTCGACTGTTCATAACCTGCTTGTGTACTCGAACCTTATTTACCGATGCATTGGCTATATTCGAGTGGAGATCCAAAGCTTTGGAACATGAACGTACGGTACTAACTAGCTACATGATTGGATTCTGTAATTTTACGAAAGACAACGGCAAGAGTATAAGTTGAAGATAACAAAGAGGATGACGACAGCTGCACACCCAGTCAACAAGGCCATCTCGAGCAGAAGACGTTGGCGAGCGCGGCAACGAGGAAGACATTATGACGACGACACGCATATCGATATTGGTCCAGAGAAAGAGGGAGAATGGCGCAGATACAGCTCACTCTGAATCGCTGGCAGAGCTCTCGTCTGAGCTAGACTCCGCCGACGAGTGCTCACTCATCTCCGCCGCTGCCCCGCCGTTCGTAGCACCACCCGACGCACGACCACCTTGCTCGAACGACTTCAGCTTCTCCTCCAGTGCACGAATCTTCTTCGTTTCGACATCCTCGTCCATGCTCTTCCGCTTGAGGCCACCCGTACCAGTACCCTTGCCAGTTCGTGGGCGCTTGACAGGAGGCTTCATGGGTCGAATGACGAAGTTGTATAGCTTCGTCAACACGGCTGCAGGCAGCTGGTCGATCTCAAGCTCGATCTCCTCAGTGCTCTGTATTCAAGTCAGCGCGAGTCGCCACAAAGAGCGAGGAAGGCTACGTACGTCGCGAATCTCGGGCACGCCATCATGAATGATCTGGATCACCTTCTCGAGCTTGGCGCCGTCGAGCTTGCTAATTGTGTCGCTCAGATCCTTCTTCTGCTCGAAAGTAAGAACGTCATCGTCTGTAACAGGTTTCTTCCCCTTCTTCCCCTTCGGCGCAGGTGGGGCCTTCGACTGCTTGGGAGCGGCCTTAGACGTCGACGCCACAGGAGGAGCTGGCTTCTCTCGCTTCTCCTTCTCCTTCTTCGTCTTCTCCTTGCCATTCCGTTTGAGCGCGGCAAGATTATTCTTCATGGTCGCAATTTGACTCTCCATATCTGCTATCATGCCCTCCATGCCTGTGCGACCTGTGGATTCAGCGTCAGAACAGACCAGGATGAGACTGGGACACGTACGAGCACGTTCATCGTCCGAGTCATCCTCGTCCTCATCGTCCTCGTCGTCGCTGGCATCATGCGACCGAGGAACGGGCAGATTCTTCCATTTCTCGTCAAAAAGGTTTTGAAGAGCCTTGCCGGCCTCATGGACCGGGTTGGAAGGAGGATTGAACGTCATGCAGTTCTTGATCATGAGCTTGAAGTCGTCCCGAAACTTTTCTGCCGTGAGATATTCACCCGCATCCAGCTTCTTCTTCATCGTCGAGAGGTCCATAGGCTTCTTGATAACCTTCGGATACTCCGGAATGCCCATTTTGACGGGGTCTGAACGGAAACCCGTGAGTACCGTACAACACTGAGCATTACAGGAAAAGCCACTAACCGACAGGCTCGTAGAAAGCGTGAGCGACTTGGTAATGTTGCTTCTGGTGCAAGTCCTTCCAGATCTTCTCGCAAAATTTGAGCTGCTCCGCCGCCACAGCGTTCTTTGGCGCCTTTGCCTTTCGCGGTTTGCGAGGCGCCTCCGCATAGGGGAGATCCTTGGGAGGAGGAGGATGGATCTCGCGCTTTGGCCGACCTATAGGTTCCTCATTCCGCCGGATGACAGGCGCAACAGGGACAGATGGTCTTCGCGCCGGTTTCTTTGGAGGTGGTGGAGGCGGGGGTGGAGTTGCTACTTTCTTCGGCATTGGAGCCTTGGGCTGATGTAAATGAGGCACAGTCGGATCCGAAAGCGAAGGAAAGACTCGTACCTCTTCTGGAGGTGGCATCTGCTTGATCTGCTTGTCAAAAACGCTCTCTACCCGCTTACCCATCTGGGTGACAGGGTGCTCCGGACCATTGAACGTAACGCAATTTGTGAAGATGAGGCGAACGTCCTGCACGAACTGATCGGCTTGATAGTAACGGGGGTTGGCAGGGTTCGGATCAGGTTTTGAGGGGTTGGAGGCGGAGAGTTTGCGCTCGATCGTGGAGAAGTCCATGGGTCGCTTGATGACCTGGGGATAGTGAGGGATACCCAGCGCAACAGGATCAACCGGGTTGAGGAAAGGACCAGCATCCTTCATCTTCTTGAGTGTCCGGATAGTTGACGATGAGAAGCGCCACTGGGCAATGGAGAATGTGGATGGACCAGAAGGCTCTGCAGGAACATTGCCGTTCGGAGGAGGGGAGACGGAGGCTGGAGGTGGAGTACCCGTCTTCAGAACGCGATGAGAAAAGCCAAATTAGTACGCCTATTAGGGCGCACAGGAGAGGAGATGCGTGCTTACGTTCGCCAGTGATGCTCTCTCTGCGTCCGAATACTTCCTGGCTCTCTTAGCGGGCGGAGGCTTATCATGATCATCATCATCGTTATTAGCATTCGTATTAATAGCGTATGGAGACGACGCAGGATTGGAGTCGACAGCGGTTTCACTCGATGATACAGCAGGTAGAGGAGAGGCCGGTGTGGCAACGGGTGACTCGTGCGTTTGTCCGTTAGGGAGACCGTTTGCCTTGCCACTCGACTCCGACATCTCCACGTCCCCGCCTGGAGCTGATGCGTTTTCTTCGGCCATTTTCACGTCGTCTTGAGGCTCGGATGGTGGTGGAGGGGGGCTAGCGGAGGGAGGCACGATGGAAATGGTATCTTGGCGCGCGTAAGGAGGGGAAGACGCGTCAAAGGCGGTTATAAACGTACCAGGGGCAGGAGGGGTGTCTAGCTGGGGGATGATGGACGCGTTGTCCAGCTTGTTGAGCTTGATAGGAGCGGGCTCGTGGCGCGCGTCGCTCTCCTGCTCGTTGTAGTCAACGTGGATCTTCACGTCGGGCACAAGGGAGTTGTTGACGGGAGTGGCGACCGAGTCGACGGCAGGGGAGTCTGGGGCAGAGACCGACTCGAGATGGACGCCGTTGAGGTTGGAGGAGAGCGCGTCGTGCATCGTCTGGGGCCGGGCGGCGCGTGACAGTCACGCAGGAGTGACAGGAGGGCAAAGAGAGCTGTGAGATTTGGGGGGACAGGAGATCCGAAGTTGGGCTAGAGGTCTTTATACGCTCAACGAAATAAGGTTCGATCTCCTGCGTCCTCAATTTCCTCCCTATCCCGCTTCCCTCCTCCCTTCCCTCCCGCTTGCCCCTCGACACTCCGTTCAGCCGCCCCCAGCTTACCGCCATCGCATCAGTGCTTTTCCTCCTCTTCCTCGTCCCCCTCCGTCGACGCAAAGACTGGCTTTGGCTGGTTCGCGCGCCAAGCTGAGTTTGAAAATTTGAGTTCACACGTCAGCAACCACAGCCCGAATCCAAACAACGCCAAACAAGGGTGGCTCCATCAGGACGAATATTTTTCACACTCACCGGCAGTCCAAACCGGGTTCTCGTCGGCCGTGGCAGCCAGCTTGAGCAGGGCCTCGCGTGGCTAGCAAGCAGAGCGTTCGTCAGTACCACTGAGCCCTCAGTGCAGGCGGGGGACGGAGAACATCGTGGGGGAGAGGAAGATGGGAAGACAGGAGACTGGGCCAGATTTGGACCTTCGGGCCTGTTCCGGATGGCAACGCGTGTCCGGCGTGTCACAACGGCAACCGCCAAACCCGCTCTGATTGGACCCTTCCAGGTCCCGATAGTCCAACCCCCCAAGCGACACTTATCGTCCTGGGCATTCCGCTCGACGAGCAGCATAAAGGGCCCATCCCGTACCCTCTCAGAGCGTACAGCGCCGTCCTCCCGATACCGATATCCGATAGACATAGGCAGATGATGGAACCACTGATGTCAGCGCAGACGCAAGCGATGTGATCTCCGAGATGACTCGCAAAAGACGAGACCAGAACAAGACAAAGACGGCCATGGCACGTACATCTTCGTCTCTCGTCGTGTCCCGCACCAGATTCTGCACAACATGTTGTGTCGCGCTTGCCCCAACACGCCCTCCACGGCCTGGACCAGTGACGGGTAGTTCTGGCCTCCTGCTCTTCCTGGGGTCCATGCGCTCCTTCTCCCGCTTGCGCTTCGTGCTGCGACCCACTTCGCTGTCGCGGAACATAGGCAGGGCATGTGGTGTGATGATAGTCGGTGCAGATACTGCATCGGACATGTCTTCAATGGTGACTTTTCTTGGCGGTCCTTTGTTCAGTAGTAGCTTCGCGCCGTTGACCGACATATCAGGCGAGTACAAGACGCAAATTTGCCCACTTGACAGTCCGGTAACGACCTGCGATTCTTCAGTAAACGGTGGTGAATTGAAACTATATTGTTTGAAATCCGCATACCTGGTTGATCTTCGAGTGCCAAAATACTTTCACGGGTGTGGTGTCCACTTCAAGGTCCTTGACTGTCTCCAAAGTATCCTTCTTCATGAACAAGAGATGACCCTTGCCGCCCTTCGAGGTCGCGCCTGCACCTGTAACGACATGTCTGTTGTCCGGGCTGAAAATGGCATTCGTGTTGGGATATAGCGTTGTCAGTCCAGAACGAACGGTGAGCGGCTTCTTGAAGGACCGTAGGTCCCAAACTTGGTATAATATTAGCATCACGTTTTCACGACAGTCGAAGGAGGTCTTACGTTTCACAGTGTCGTCTCCGCCGCGAGTAAGCACGGTGGTGCCGTTGACAGAGAACACGACTGAGCCCGTCTCGGAACCTTTGGCATGCGCGCCTTCAATTGTCATGCTCGGGCGAACGAAATTGGACTTGGTCTGCCACATATGCAGTGCACCGTCCAAACAAGCTAGTATGTTATCACGCCATTAGTGAGGCAGTTCATTGCTAAATGACCCGATTCTTGGAAGACTTACCGCCGCCGATTAAGCTGCCGTCAGGAGAGAACGCGCATGTATTGACTTTCGTACGTGCACCTCTTTCCTTAGATTTCACGACAATCACGGTCTTCTGCTTCCGTTTGTTTTCAACATCCCATATACTGAAGTTGCGTCATTATTTAAATGGCTGTGTGAGGAACAAGGCGGCGGACTTACCGAATTGTTGAATCGACGGAACTGGTGATGAAGGTCTGGGGATCCTTCGGATGCCATGCACAAGCCGTCAGCTCCGCAACATGCCCTCTACCCGTAAGATCATATGTGAGACAGGTGTAAAGCTCCGTTGAAGGTGGTAGACGCACGCGGTGTTCTTCATGTCACGAATATATTGGTCACCCTTGATGAAAGTTGCCCTGCCAGTCAGGTCAGACTGCCCGCCTCTAGAGCGAACAAGGGGCTACGCACAGCTCCTCGCCATCTCGGTCATACAGTTTCGCCTGCGGTGTACCGGATACGACCAAGAATTGCTGCCCGTCGTTAGAGAACTTCACGTCGTGTATCTGCGAAACACCCAGCGACAGAGGTCAACCTCGTGTTCGTCGGCGACGAGCTAGAGAAGGGCGCACATAGTAAGAGCCGGCAGGTTCCCAAGTCTTGAATGGCTTACACCTCCAGTCCATCCCACCAAAATCCCACAACTTGCAGTCGTAATCGTGTGAGCCGGACAACACCCGCGCGCCAGAGGGATCCATCGTCAGGGCAGAAACAACCTTGGTGTGGTCTTTGAGAAGGAGTTCGTGAGAGATTGGAAACTGCGCCTCCTCAGGCTCGTCGTCCGATATATCAAACTCTGGTTCATCCTGATTGCCACCATCTGCACTTCCCAGAGGATGCCCAACTTCCTCGGGATCGAATTCGGGCTCCTCTGAGTTGGGGTAGGGCGTGGATGAAGCACTGGATTCTGGGGCAACCCCATCGCCCGCTCTCGCCGCCGCCGCGGTGGACGATGCGACGGTACCCTATGATATGTATTAAGTGAACCCGGAGCTGCCATGCCTTTGGACTGTCTCTCACTGTGTCTCCTCGCTTGTTCTTTTCGAAGCGATTGGGATCCAGTTGACGTTGTTTCGGCTTCTTGCCGAACCCGGCGATACCCATAGCGGCAAGAACGTCCATGTCAGACATGGTGTAGTCCACAGCAAGTTGAAAGAACCACAATAGTAGAGGGACAGGAGGAAGACGAGCAGTACAGTAGGACAGAGTAGGACGCGAGTCGGCCTCACCTGTGAGCATTGACGGTGCGCGCTTACATGAATCGCGTTTTGCCGAGACGCGTCATTCAGGGGAGGCGCCTGGGGTGACCACCCTTCTCGAGGACGTTCGCAGCCAGAACCCGACTCCGAATCCGAATCGTCTGCTGTAACGGCTTTTGCTCTCCCATCCTTCTACATTCTTCTTCCCTTGTGTCTTACGTCTATGCTGAAACGTCAAAGGTCTACCCCATCCTTCGTGCCGGACTCCTATGCCCCTCAAGAGCCTTCGACCGACGTGCCTGAACGGGTGGTCAAGCGCATGCGACACTTACCCCCACCACAGTCGCAATTTCAGGCTCCAGACAAGGGCAAGGCACTATGGAGGGCGGGAGAGAGCGATGGCGAGGAGGATGTCGATATCGACGAGCAAACCGCTGGTCGCTCAGCACCCCCTCAGCATGCCCAACGACTTCAGCACGCAGGCGAGTACAAGCATGTCAACAGCCTGCTTCACGATCTGCATGTAGTGCAGAGACATCGCATGCTCTTCGCCACCTCTTCGCCACCGGCCCAGCTACCATCGATGTCGTACTGGCGACCACATATCGATGATCACGACCATACCATCCCCTCTCCCCCGAACAAGTCCACATCGGTGGCTCCCAGCTGCCCTCAACCGCAGCACGAACCATACGGAAACTCAACATCGTTCATGATATCAATACCTTCCAAGGATTCCCTTGTTGATCACATCGAGGTGCAGCGTGTGACCCAGCAATACGAGGACACGAACCGGTACGTCCGCATTACCCTCGGAGCAATCTTTTCAAGCTCAATTTCCTTGTATAAGATTCCTGGGAGCCCTGTTCCTCAATCGGAGGAGGCAATGCGATAGCGAAGACCATCAGAACCAAACCTAATACCTGCGCAATGCCTTCTTCCCAACCTTACCCTCGCTTTGCATCGCACGTTCATCGCTCTTCGCGTCTGCGTTTACTTACCTGCACACCTTCATGATTCTGTCCCCGTCCATCATGTTCCCTTCTCCTATGGATCATTCAACTCTTTCAGAACTTTTGTAGCTGTAGCATTTACCTATCACTCGAATCAATGCTGGTGTGGCTGAACAAATGCACTATAGCAGCCTGGATATCTTGCCAACGGCAGATGCCCCTACCACGGACTCGAGCTCAGAGTCCCTAGCCTTCGACATACGTCGAGACATCCGCTAAACCTAGATCAACTTTTCTCCCCAAGACCTCGCCCAGCTCTTGGTTGAGAAGGGCACTCAACGACCGCCCATCTCGTGAGTAAATCCAATCGTCTTCTTCATGCGTGTAATCGTATCGCTTCGGACCACTATCGGACGATGTCAGCGCGCAGAGCACTTCGGTAATGAATTGGGACTGAGAGGCGCACCTGAAAGGCGAAGACAACCATATTTGTTTGTTTGGGGGCTGCTTGTTGATAACATAGGTTCCGTGCGAGCCTAATTTCAACGTCAAGACACCACTCTAATGATTATAATGTGGCACGGTCAGGGGATCGTATTCCGGCAGTGGCATGAGGAGCACGGTCACATACCCCGTAATCGACCTCATACTCGTTTTCCCCTACTTCATCCAGGAGGTTCTCAAGAGATTCCAACATTTTCTCCATCGTTGCATCCGAATATTGGTGGTATATATTGACAGGAAGATTGCTGCGTGGATAGGAAGAACGTCAGCTATATCCATGCAGCATGCGTCACCTTCGGTGCCAGCGGACCTCTCCTTCACCTGTGGTGCTGGCGTGGCGTATTGTCTTCGCAGATGTAGCAAGGGTAGTCTTGCTGGCGACCGGTCGTGTCGAGGAACTATGTGTAGAGTCCGAACTGTACGAGGACATGATGCCCGTCTGACGACAAGTAGCGAACGCGCAGCATTTGGGAAACCTCTTCGAAAACCACC
>VJXU01000802.1:0-22555 GCA_008694245.1 Ganoderma sp. BRIUMSc
AAGTGGGTTCCTTGTGGCATTCCTGATTGGGCACGCACCTCAGCATAGAACTCTCGAACTTGAAAGACCCCCTAGTCATTCCGATGTTGAATTTTGATAGGACAAGCAAGTGTGGGAGGTCGCATTGTGGTGAAAGTTCAAGGCTACGGTGCCAGCGGCGATGGTGAGGACCAGGTTCGGGACATCCCGGGATGTCCTCCCCCCGTGCGTACTCGTGCCACCCGTTTCTAGTCGCGCAAGGGCGGGTCGGGGGTAGGGGCCGACTTAGATGTCTTCTGACTTGTCTTTCACGCATCAGGTCAGGTCATGATACATGGAAGTGAAGTACCCAAAAATCAAAGCGCGGATCATGCATTAAAGACTACATATAGGACTAATCAATTTTTCTACACGTACACCACATTACTGTCTGTATACGACATAAAACTCTCAACTTCCCTGCAGGAGGAAGACTTCGTCAGTATAAGTCGCAGTCTTGAACGAAAGAAAACCTTACTTAATCGTCACATCTGAGCATGCCATGTCATGTTCACAGTCGTCGATGCGGAGGTCCTCAAGCTTTATCGCAGTCAGCGTACGAAGCCATTCCGCATCGTAGGCGTTGCGAGGAAGTCCAGGGGAAGGACGACGCGCATTGTCTTCCTTGTTGGTGAGGTACCGGGTGCGCGGAAGCTGACCCTGTCGAGATCCCTGACCTTCCTTGCGGTGACGTCGATGAAGACCATCGAGGACACGAAGAAGCTTCGTCAGCTCTGCGCTCCTCCATGTCTTCTTGAGCACCCCGTATTTCTTGATGATAACGCTCGAACTGTCTTCTTCATCCGAGCTCATCCCGTCTGGACCAACCGATCTGAGAAGAGAAACATGACGACGAGTATCCTGGTATCGCATCGCAGCTCGAAGACGGCGCTGGAACATCTGTCAAGACGTTGAGAACTACAGCATCTTAACAGTCGCATATGTTACGCACATTGTACTTCCTCTGCGAGCGAGCATGCGCTTTGCTGATAGGTGTGCGGTCGACGGTACGACCGTTCGTGAGTGCCCTGTTGTCTTCCACTTGTCGCAAGTAGTGTCTCTTGAGTGTGCGGAAATGGCGGGCAAACTTCTTCTCGATCGCGGCGCGATCGCGGCAGTCGTATTGGCCCATTTGGAGGAAGTCCATAGCGAAGACCTTCGTTGCCGAGGCATTCCAGTCGGACTTAGGTGTACTGGCGAAGTCCAAGCAGAAGTTCTCTGCCGAGCAGCAGTTGCCCTCTTCCGGGAGAAAACCGGCCACAGCCACGGCGCTCGCAGCCGCGTCAGCAGGAAATGGTGCTTTCTTGCTGTCGCGGTGCAATAGTGACAAGGCATGTATAGTGACATCGTTCTGAGAAAGAGAGGGGGGCGTCAGTTTATGTGTAACCTTATATCGGTGAACGCTTACCGCCAGCTGAACTTCCTTGGGATCACGGTGCTTCGTGAGCCCTCTCTTTTTATGCACCGCGCAAACTTCAGCGACATCATCCGATTCGTCGTCGCCATCATTCTCCTTGGATTCACCAAGGCCTTGGCCGCGATTAGTGGGCTGATGCATGGCCTCGACGACCGTATTTGTGAAAGTTCGAATTTCGGCAGAGAAACCTTGCATAGTGTTGACGAAGTCGGATCTTGTCAGGGGTGGCTCCTGCGGACCAACTCAGCCAGTGCAAGACACAGGAAGGACAGGAAGGAACACGTACTACATATCCCATACCTGTGACCGGACCTTGCGGCAGTGACACGATTTCTGGTCCCGGCACAGAACGAGTAGAGGCATAACCCTGGACGCCCATATTAGGGCCCGGCTGCATGGTAACGCTCGGCTGCGAGGGCTGCATGGGGGTGTTCAGCGTTTGACAGGACACCTCAAAACCTGCAGGTCTCTTCTCCAGCACCCTGGCTGTCAAAGGACCGGGATAACCGCCCAACCGCGAGGATTCTGCGGTAAAGGGCCCGGATAGGGAAGTGAACGCCCGCTGGGCTTCAATAGTCTGTGGATTGTCATCGACGTCTATCAAAGAATTTTGCGAGGACGAGCCTGCCCCATCGAATTGAAGCGCCGATGGTGTCGACGTTACGATGCCTGGTCCTCCCTACCACGGAAATCACGACAGAAAATTCAGCACCTTAAACGGGAATATACGCACTGAACGACAAACCATGGGCACATCGAACTGCGGAGAAGTTCGCAAGCTGAACGGAGTAGAAAAAGAGAAGCTCGGTGGGAAGAGTGTCGGCCCATTTGTGGGTGTCGCTAGTCCATGGCCCTGGATCGTCTGCCTTGGATGCGTGGGAAGGAGCGTAGTCGCAAGTGACCGAGGGGCTGCAGTGCTGGCGGGCACATGGCTTGATGCTGAAAACATTCCTGAAGGTGGGCCAACCCCAGCAACATTCAAGCCCGTTATCGACGATAGCATGGAGGACGCGGAGGGAGGGACTGCGCCGCCGACGGGGCCTGGTGCCGGAAACAGTCCTGGAGGTGGGCCGACGCGTTCAGCACTCGCGCCCGTCATCGGCGACGAGGGAGGAACTGCGCCACCGATGGACGCAGGGCTGCTGATGCACGCATCGCTTGATGCTTGACACCGTCCTGAGGGCTGAAGAATGTGCGGTGCGTCGCGCTGAGTTCTGCCTGCAGGCGGATAACCGGATTCGACGTTCACGTCCATGTGTGAATGACCGAAGTCTTCTGGCTGAAGATCGGGGTGGTCAAAATCTTCTGGCTGAAGATCGTCGATTGCGGGAGTTACGGTGTTGGACGTAGATGTCAGCCCGTGAAAGATGCGTCGGGCCGTTCCATTGAGAGCATGAGAGCTGAGTATGGGGGAGACGGAGGGGGTGGATTGTGGGGACGGTGTGCCGTTCATCCTCCGAGCGATGGGAGTGAGGTGGATTGGAGTAAAGAGGGGGCTGAGGATTGGAGAATGCAGAGGGCTGGACGTTAAAGCAAGGGTATTGTCGGCCCGTTGAGCAGTTTCCCAGACGATACCCTCCGCCGAGTTCAAATTAGTGACTAACGGTACCATCTCTGTGTCCGGAGCAGGTACCGGCACAGGAGGCACTGGAATATCAATACTCTCATCCATAGAGTTACCCGACGAATCGTCATCATCCATGGCGGAGTCGAAGTCCTCGCGATCGGGGCTCGAAGTGGCAGAGGGAGTGGCGGTTGCAGTGGTGGCATTGGTAGTGATGGGTGGCTGGTCCCATTCTCGAGCGTTGCCCTCGAGCGAGGTAGTGACTGCAGCCTCGGCCGGAATAGGGTCGACCATCAAGAAGCCAGCACTCGAACCTTCTGTCCTGGAGGAGTCTGCAGCCATCTCCGTGTCGTGAATGGACACAGGAGGCACAGGCATGTCCATGGCTGAGTCAGAATCCGTAAGGTCGGAACTCGGAGTGACAGACGTCAGCTCAGTGTCGTTGAGGACAATCAGCTCTGCCTGCTCGACTGGCGCCACTGACTCGATGAGATAAGCTGAAGTTTCGTGCAACGCGCCCGGGTCCATCGGAGGCACTAGAGCCGCATCGCTCGGGATTGGATGCTCCTGAAGGCCGCCCAACAGATCAGTCTCGCTGACTAGATGCTCCGAATTGGCGATAACTTCTTGTCCTCCCTATAGTGGTGTGAAGGGTAAACGCTAGATCGAAAGTCAGACCACAGGGAGGCAAACGTACCATGTCTTGTTCACGTTCACGGAGATCCCCTACATCCTCGATGCTCGCCTCATCCTGAAGCGCAGCTTCCACCGCGTCCTCGTCGATGTCCTCCATACCGTCGTCAGAGCCCTCGCTTTGGGTTTCAATGAATCCCTTGTCGATGAGGAGACTCTCAATTTGAGTGGCGAGAGCCGAATTGGATGGGTTGGCTTGAAGAAGCACGACAAGACTTTCAATGAACATGACGAAATTGGGTTCATTGAAATGTCTCTTCTTGTTACGAGCTGCAAATTCGTCAAGGAAAGATGGGAGTGAGACCCCACCTGAGGGTGGCGTCGAAGGGGGCCCCTCCACTGAAGGTGGCATGGCAGAACCGGATCTAGCTACAGTGTGTGTAGCGCGTGAGCAGGGAGCGTAGGCTGATCGCGCAACGACGAACCTGGCAGACCCCTCACAACTCTCGGACCAATAGCAGACGTTGAAGGTACGTCTTGATCATCAGCGCTTGGGCCGTCAGCTTCGACTTGACGTTTCTTGCCTGCAACGAGTTCACAGCAATGTCAGTTTCAATATGCACACTTATAACTTATGGTGTATGATGATAGATGCACTACCTTTAGCAACTGACGACTTCATGCCAGTGGCGGTGGCAGTCGGCGGCTGTTCTCCTATGTTTCTAATCAGCTACATGATCACCGATACATGGATCGACACAACATACCAGGGTTATCCATGTATTGAGAGTGTGGTGTTAGTGCGTGTTCTTGGTTGGGTTTGCAAAACAGGAAGCAGGATGAGTTGAACCTCGACTGATATATATCGCCGCAATTACTTCTCTCCTGCCATACACCAAATGCCTTTGTTGCGCCGATGGCCAACGGCATCAGCCATACCGTGTCGGGCCCGTGACCACATTAATAAAACGATGAAAGGTCTTATGGTTATGAAGCGAGGTTTGTTGGAGAACATGCGGTAAAGATACACGATTGATAGGTACAACGGAGACATTGGGGGGGCACAGTCCTTGTTCAACGAATTCTTATGGATAAACGGCACGCACCATGACGACAGCATTAACGGGGCTGGATCTGTTAAAGTACGTCAGCAGGAGCGAATAATAAACGTATGACAGTTAACATACCATTTGCCCGTCCTGGGGATCTCGACGCCGTTCCTTCTTGTGACGACTGCGATAAACGCTCCAGGAAGCTTTCTTCACCCAACTTGGCTCCTTGTTGTGTTTGCCGAGCGAAAGACGGCGAGTCGGGTCAGAGGGTTGTTGATTGCCAGCTCGAACAGAAACCCAATTCCCAGCCATGTTTGTAACCCACGTCCGGTAGCGCGACGTTCGGTTGTCGAAGTGAATGAAGATATCATCCGGATCAGCGG
Organism: Ganoderma sp. BRIUMSc; assembly: GCA_008694245.1. Classification (NCBI taxonomy): domain Eukaryota; kingdom Fungi; phylum Basidiomycota; class Agaricomycetes; order Polyporales; family Polyporaceae; genus Ganoderma; species Ganoderma sp. BRIUMSc. Next base: position 5,068 of record VJXU01000802.1, read on the forward strand.
CAAGCGAGGCGGGCGGAACGGCGAGGCAGAAGGGTCCCGAAGTCATGTACCAAACAGTCTGACCTTGTGCACCGTTTCGATGATCCTTCGAGAGCCGGTGTGCCTCCCAATCAATTTCCGCATCCATGTCGCTCTCGGTCGCAAAAAACACAGCTGCGATGCTATCGTCCGCAATGCCATCGGGTAGGCGATTAGTCCGGGCGTTGGAAGGACCTGAGACAGCCTGCCCCACAACCGGAGCTAGATGCTGCTCTGGCACAAATGGTGCAGAAAACGAGAGCGATGATGCGGCCGACGATACTGGACCCAGGGTCGAGGAGGAAGGCACAGTCCGTACAATGGAAGGTGGAGCTATGGGCGGGGTTGCCGAAGTTGAAGTCGCCGCGGAGATTTGAAGGGGGGCAGATGAAGGATAGACTTCACTGGGAAGATCGGGGCCAAAGGGCGATGATGCGTCAGCGGAATCGGCAGACTCCTCGCCTGAAAGAGGGTCCTGAGTCGAGTCGCTCTGAGCGTATGGGTGATAACGAGAACCCTGTGTACGGCTCTGCCCTTTTCTTGGGTTCCCATTCTTGTCGAAGTCGATGAACGGGACGCTTGTCGACGGATTGGAGGCGGCGACAAAGCACGGACTCCGGAACGGGACTCGGGAAGCAGAGCTACCCATGGCAGGCATCTCGTCTTGTGGCAAAGATGGCGAGGTAGGATCTGCCCGGCCGTGGACCGGTACATAAGCGACGACTAACCGCAGGTGCAACGTTCGACGCACCTCGATAAGCAACTGTTCCGAACCTTTCCTCTGGTTCTTGCTGAGTGGGGCCCACCCCAGATATCTGACGACGAAGACCGATCACGCCGACTGTGGAAGATTGAATGGCTTGCGATGGCGCAATCATCCCTCTACCAGACCAAACTGATTGACAGTCCGATGTTTCAGATCTAGAATCATCCTGGTCATCATCGGCCCCTGAATATCATCTGAGTAAGTCATCGGAAGAAATTGTGAACAAGGTTCGACGCACCCTCCTCACTTGAGCGATAGCCACCCTCGTCTCTGGCACCCTCGTCTCCGGATCCCAGGTACGTGGCTCTCTCCTCTTGATGAGCAGCATTCACTGAAGGCCTAAGCGGAGACGTCACTCAGCCACGTCTCCATAGCGTAACGGGTGGCAACACACCGTGGCATAGTAGGCAGTGCGTATGAATACCTCCGCCGATTGACTGATACCACCTGAGGATGTCTTGAGAGAGAGAGCGATGCAGGAGAGCAAGGAAACCTACGTTCCAGTCAATGGGCGCGGGCGGGGTAGTATGAATTACCTCGTCGTAGAGGTAGACGGTTCCGCGGCGCCGAAGTTGAGACATCTCAGAAGGGTCATATGGCACTGTCGAGGAGGTGGAGGTGAAGTTGAACGGTGGGCTCATGATGAGGCGTCTCGAGGTCATATGGGAGTCGAGGAGAAAGGCCCATTAAGACGGCAGTTTGCGTCGTTAAGAAAATCAATCACGTGTGAAATTGACCACGTGATTTCAACACTCCTGTTCCGCTGCAGCACAGAATACGATCCTGACTTCTACACATACATTCCACCCACCGATATGCGCTGCTTATAGGAGACCAAAATTGTCCATGACATCTGCGCCTTCATCCTCCACACCGTCTCCACCTAGTATACCATCCACCAGCGTCGTCTGTTGTGGTCGACCGCCAAGAATCCGCACGGTCTAGTTGCGGAGCAGTCAAAAGGTGAACCGCCCAAACATGTTACTGACTTACCTTGTCTAAAGGAAGCACATGTACGCATGGCGATGATATGCCGTCAACCCTCATTGGTGTGCGGGCGAAATGGGCAATAACCTGCGACGACAGGATCACAACGCCTTCCTCGTATCGGTCGTATACGAGCCACCCTCCTCCGTGCTGGTACGCGCGAAATATATCGAACATCCTGTCAAACGGAGATAGTGGCTGGTACTGTTTCACGAAGAGGTAAGTATCTTCGACCACTCGCTCCTCCCTGTCCCGAAAGGAGTAGGAAAAAATGGCTTCGATTCTGCTGGCCGCCCATGATTTCCTTGCCGCGTCAGTTGCGAACAAGATATTACTGTCTTTAGACGTATCCCTGGCTGACTTGAAAGTGACTCCGTTGGCTCGGATGGAAGGAACCCGGAAAGCACGGGCAAGGAGCTGGATAGTTCCAGGGATCCGCCGGAGAGCTCGCGCATCAATAAAGCGCTCTTCATCCGCTCCTCGATTCAGGCACGACACCAGGGCCGCCATGCATACGTCGTCCAGGGTAATTTGTTTACGTGGGTCTCGAGAGGGATCGGCCGCGTTTTTGAGACCTACTGACTCGCGGAGTCGGGTACCGCGGCGGTCTTCATTCTGGAGGTGTTCATACGCGCCAACTATGTCCATTACGTGGGGACGAACAGCGTTGTTACCCAGTAAAGCGCGCAAGTTGGAGGCGCGACAAGTGTGCCGCATGTATGTGAGCTCCAACTCGCCTAAGTGCACCATATTAGCTAGATGCTAAGAGATCGAGGACCAAGGACGAGACGCACCGAACTTCAAGTTTGTGTTTTGCCTTTGGAGAAGGTAATTCATGCGCTCGGAGAAGAAGGTGCGTATAGAGTGTAGAGGGCCAAAGTGTCGCATGAAGAATGGTATGTGGAGCGAATTGTGATGATTGGGAGTTAGTTGGAAGTCATAAAGGGACTGCGCGTCGTTGAGGTACTCGTAAGCGGCTGTCTCGTACGTGGCGATGGCCTCCGGAGACATCTCAAGAAGGCTTCCGACCATGACCTCAGTCACCAAGTTCATGTAGTTGTCAAGCATCCTCTTGAACAAACCGCCCATCGGAGCCCACTTGCGGATGAGGATGATAGGAAGGTGGACGACGCATAACATGTGCCACTGATCTGCGCTCAGCTTCCCACGCACCGTGGTCCCGACATTGTGAGGGACTGGGTTGACCCAGGATGGAAGCTCAGTAAGGGGAAGCTGCTCGTGGATAAATGAGAGAGTCATGCGACCCAGTATCGCGGAGGAAGGACCTTTCGCTGACTGCCCGACTTCCTCGCTTCCTACCTATGAATGGGCGCCGCAATAAGCACCCATCATGAAGAAATACAAGTTCACGGCGTACAAGCATGTCCGAGTCTTCTCCTTGCGGTCGTGGAAGTTCTGGACTCAGCCCTTGGCCAGGACGATATTGATGCTCCAATATATCGCCACCCTAGCAAGGTAGCGTTGACTTCATCAATTTCGTTAACCAGAATCATAAAACTTACTTGCAGGGATGGGACAACGGTTGCGAGAGCTTGACGCTAAATCAAGGTAGTGTAAGGATCTCATTTGGCTCAAGCATGGCTTTGGATTTATTACCGCTTGCAGGAGCCTACTAGCCAGGGCTTCCCGACCTCCGGTATCGAGCATGCCGCGCCTTCGGCATAGCACTTGGAGCGTGGCAATGTTATATTTCTTCGCAAGCGAAGATGTCGACCGTGCATTGGCGAGTGTGCTCTCGGCGGCGGCAATCTTCGCTGGTGTTGCCGCCCCACGCGCTGTTGTCAACGACGGCTGATCCTCGGTAGCGGTCGCTGCCCCGGCGACACTCTGGCCAACAGTCGCTGCCCCTGTGTCCGAACTCGCGGTCCCTCCGGTGCTGGTGGCCGTGGACGTCGGCGAAATCCCTTGCTTTGTGCGCTAATATGCCAACAGTAAAATGAGCACGGGTCGACGTGGAATCTGGAAGCGAAATAATGACTACAAACCCAGATCATCAGCCGCTTGACTAGCTTATCGTGGCTCTCCTTCGACGTAACAATGCCGACCGTGAAGCACAGGTGCTTCAAAACTCGCTTCGAACAGTTCGCAAGCTCCTGTTCACTGCCAGAATACAGATAGTCCAGTCCTCGAGACATCTCTTCCTCCGGAGGCTGGCTCAGTGTATGGGAGCTTGAATCCTGGGTGTCTGTCGCTGAAATGTTCATGCCCCAGAGTCTGCGACAGTGGAACTTCAGAAGACCGAGATAGTGGTTGTGCATGGAGTCGATGACTGTGTACGTGATGGGATCCCAATATGGAAGTCGCAGAAGCTCAGACCATCGAGTGCTGTTCGTCTTGAACGCAGCATTCCGTGCCGAGACTGACGGCGCATCCCTCCATGCCTCGGCATCGAGCCTATGCTGACGACAAGTACGGGGGATCCAGGTCTTGTACTGTATGTCGTTGATTGAGGCCTTCGTAAGGGTACACATGCTGCAGAAGAACTTGGCCCCGTGACCTCTGAAGCCCGCAGTTTGACGAGCAGCAGGGAGGTCACACACAAGGGGAACCAGCGCAGCCCTCACCAGGCGACCACGGTCATGCTTAGCTGTGCGCGAGAAGAAAACGCCGCTATCCCAAAAGACCAAGAGTTCGTCGACGAGTGGGCGCAGAAAGTGGTTGAGTTGCTCGAGGGACGGTTTGTGCGGGCCAGGGATGACGCCAACAAGAAGAGTGTTCTCCGGGAGATAGCGTAAGTGGGGAGGAAGGTTGAGACAGACGAGATAAATTCCGGTGACGGAAACAGTTTGCTTGGCCTCCTTGGACTGGTAGGGATTGAAGGAATCGACGTATAGACCAAATATATACCGTCCTTCCCCTGGAGGGCCCAGTACGAACGGTCTACCATCCTTCAGCAGCTCCCGAAGCACTGGGGCGTCCCATATATCTGTCATGACCGGTTTCGGGCTCGCGTTAAGTTGGGCCGCAGCAGCGTCCATGACCTCCTCCAGTCCTTCACGTGAAAGCAGCCGTCCGAGCCACGCCTTGAGCTCCTGATAGAGGAAGGTCTGCAGAGGAAACGAGAACATTTTGCCGCGGATAGTCCTTGTGCGCCAGAGTAACCCGCCACAAGGTTGGCTTGTCGGAGTCTCCTTGCGTGAGCAGACACGAGGTAATGGGCGAGTGTCGTAGGTCGTATAGCACGTAGGGCAACAAATGTAAGTGCTAGTTTCCGGATCCAAATCGAACCTGTTCATGACGGTGCGTATATCGATGGGAAGGCGATCTAGTAGTGCATTGTCGTGCCAAGACAGTGATTGCCCCTTCGCAAAAGCAAACGTCATTCGTAGCAGGGAACGTAGGGATACGAGAAGGAGGTTGGTGGCACGGCGAGGGAGACGGTAGAACAAGTGCATCATTAGGACGGTAAGATGGTGACCGAGAACCACCGGGTTCAGGCTGCAGTAGGGTTGCACGAAGTGCCGAACTAGGTATCGGTAAGCGACAGCCACATTTTCTCGAAAAACTTTTGCGCACCTGTATCGACAAATGGCACGCCCGCTGCGATGCACTGCGTAAGAGTCTGCTGCTGTCTATTCCACTCCGACTCCTTGTGAAGCTCCAGCCGACTAAATTCGTGCCGTATAGTTTCCAGAAGCTCTGTGCCCCTCGTCGCAAGGAGCGGATCGTCTATGGGAAGCGAGAGGACCTCGTCACGGATCGAGAATAGCCAACGCTCATGTCCCAAATACTCTGTATTACACACATGGTCGGACAAGGGGTGAGGCCCAGAATTTGGTAGAGAAACGTCTGCGGGATCAGCTTGACAATAAATATCGGATGGCAAAAGAGGCGCCTGGAAGATTAGCGGCCCACGATACCCGTAGGACCAGATGGTGTTATGGATGAAGTGCTCCAGAAATTTGAAGTCCTCGACCGTCGAATGAGCATGAGCGTTGGCAACGTTCGGATGGACGTCTCTGGGCCCACCAACAGTCTGATGACTGGAGTCCTCCGTACGAGGTACAGCACGATCCGATGGCCACGACATCAAGGGGGTGACAGTCGACCCGGGGGAAGACGGAGGTGGTAGATGGGACGTTGATGGATCGGCAGCATGCGACGGGAGCTTCGACGGCCGTAATTGACAAGCTTGGGGAAGAGGCGCCGCTTGGCGGGATCCTTCGACACCCTGGTAGATGTCACTGGCGAGCGGCTCGCCATCTTCGTCGTAGCCCGCTGCCTTCAACTGTTCGATAAGAAGCTCGGTTTCTGCACGACGACGAGCGTTACGACTGCTAGACCCATGGGAAACTGAAGTCCGGTCAGACAGCTTCAAGACAGCTTCACACCATGTGCTTACCTGGCGGCCGACGAAGAATATTATCAAGACAAAACGGCCCTCCCCTGTGCCTATCTGAAGCTCTGTCTGTTTCAAATCTAGCCAAGTCCGCTTGATAAACCAACTCACCTCCGAAATCCTCGCTTTGATGGCTTCCCCCAACCAAAGAGAACCGTATCACGACAGTTGAAAGCTCGCGGATGCCTACGTTGCCCAAGACGTCGTTGTCATTCAACGCGGCGCATCGGTAGGGGTCGAAATGCACGGCTGGACGGCAACGGGAAAGGGAAGGTATCCTTCGTTTCCGGCGTATTTCTTTCAACAGATCGCTCACTTTCCAGTCCCAGCCAACAGCTATACGTACACGGAAGTGAATACAAGTTATCATCCATACGAAAAGCAAGGAAGTGCTCACCGATAGGAACACCCTTGGGGCCAACCCCCATGACAAAGATAGTCATAGTGCGATCAACTTTCCTACTTTTTAGACACGACGGAGGGACCGGGCTCGAGATTGCACAGCAAGCTAATACATAGGACCGGGGGTTAGACGACTGCGGACGAGACCAACCGTGACACATCTTACGAGACAAGAGCCTGAACAAGATGCAGATATCAAGGGCACCAACTGCACACAGCTTCAGCACCTCCCACATCTCCGTCTTGGCCAGCACCTGCGGTATTGACAACGAGAAGGAACCCAAACAGAGCAGGGCAAGCAGCCAGAAGGATGTAGAACGCGTAAGGGTGGAGCAACGATTGCGACGGGCATTCGCATGTCTGCGCCTTCGCCACCGACGAAGATGGCGCTGTCGGATGAGGATATAACGATACATGAGACCGCCCTGTGGACGGAGGTGGGCGTCGATGTCGAGGGGAGAGGCGCGATCGCAGGGCTGTGCACGACGATCGATTGTCAAGCAAATCAAGATATTTTGCGATGTTAAGGCAATTAACATCTGGACCCCTGGCCACACAAGGCTGGACCCACAGACAGACTTAAGGTTGTTAATCGAATCGATCTTGATATTCTTGTTCACGACATAACAGATGCTACCACAAATTTTATGTACTCAAAATGCGCCAACGTATCTCATCCCGCAGCGATGCCCCTCCCTTCCTGGAGCGTCGCTTATGCAAACAAATATCGTAAATTACGACGGGAGGAAGCGAGCGAGACTGAAAAGCTCCTCGGTCATCTGCAGAGGGACACCGCGTCTTATGTGGGACTCTGCACATATTATCGCATGCTTGAGAGGCACGTAGAGCTGCATTCATTGGTCAGTCTGGAGACCGGGGACCCGGTTGTTGATGACGGGGCGCACCTTCTCCATCATCTGGAGAGACTCCAAGATTTGGCCGTACGTGATGTGTGCGCTTCGCAGGGTGGCAATGTCCAAGAAGGTGTCTGCTATGAGGCCTGGAACCACCGCCGGAGAGGATGCGACACCGTCGAAGTAAACCTACAGAGTGATCAGTGAGCTATCTTTCGACCACATCCATAAGAACATACCTTGGCTTGTTCAAGAAGGTCCTGCTGAACCTTCTCTTGGCCCTCAAGGGCTTTGAGGAGGTCGTTGTACTCGGCAAGCTCGGCATGGAGCTCTGAAGTCGTGAGCGAGACAAGAGATACGAACCTAGCCCTGACGCGAACATGAAGGACTTTAGACTTCGCCTCGATACTCACGCGTTGGTTGTGGAGCTTGCGAAGTCGTGCCAGGAGGGGCCGGACTCCGAGAATGTACTCCTTCGGTGATACAGGCTTGGTCAGGTGGATCGCGAAGACGCTCACTTCCTCCTAGGTGGGCACATCTTGAGAGTGATTCACAGGGATCAAAATCTGGATGTGATACGCACCTTCGACATGGTCATCACCTCCAAAGTGGGGGCGTACGTTGAGATACTGTCCTCAACAGACTCGACAAACTCATGGACGAGAGCGACACTGGTTGCGATAGTAGGTAGGACCTCGTCGAAGTGACTGATGAGGGAGTATGGTAATTGGGGGATACGGGCAGCGTAGACGTTCTGAAGCTAACAATGCTCGGAGTGGATACACGCAGCATAATCGATAGTTAGGAAGGGACCATGCTCACCTTAGCATCGAGGTCGAAGATGGTAGCCCGCATCCCGTGGCACGCAGCAAGCCGTCTCATGAGTTCATTGTAAGAGACGTGGGTGCGGCGTATCTTCCGCGCCCCTTCGATGATGTCCACCTTGCAATCATGGCGGTACTCGAGATTAAGGCGGCGGATGATGGACGGAACATTCTTGTGCCATTCTTCCGGGTTTTGAGAGAACCCAAGGGGGAGCAATGCCCTAACATCCCGTCAATCAGTGTGCGAGCGACGGAGAACAATGAGGAAAGACCTACTGCTGTTCCTCACCGAGCAGTTCCACGCATAGCGTTTCAATGTGTGCCCGATGGTCGTCAAGCACCGCCAAGGCCTCCTCTCTGGAGACGCGTGTTGTCGAAGACATGCCGAGTCAAGAATGAACCACACGAAGAGGAGAGACGAGATGGGGTTCAGGATCTTGAGACTTACCTGTGGCTAGGCCCTAAATACAGGCGAAATGCCGCCTGAGATAATCCCCTTTGTTGGGGCACATGGCTGACGCTCCGTGCTAGATTGCAATCGCGATTTCGACCCCGGTATCGTTGGATGTTAGGTCGGGTGGGAGGGCTGGTACTCGAGAGACCTTGAGCGTGACGAGAAGAGCCGACAGGAGTTCAAGTCAGGCAGCTGCGAATACGCGAGCGAGCTGAAACACAGGGCGTCTACATGTACTTATGTAATACATCGTGCGGGCTGCGCGCCCATGGAGGTAACTATTCCAAACAATATGCCCTTACTTACTGTCCCCTCATGTAGGCAATGTACCTATCGTACAGTCAGTGCACGCGCAAGAAGTATAACATGAGGTGACTTGCCCTGCCAGGATGTGGACGCTAACCCGTGCGATGAACACAGACACGTTGACGGCTCCCATCGCCATAAGAACGACGACGTTGGTACCAGCAGCACTGACAGCTCTTAACCCCCTGGAAGCGTAGCGAATCAGCCTATAGATAACTTCCATGGCATCGCGGGCGAGGAGAACCCCAATGCCGTGCTCCGAGGTTGGTTGGCGCCAAATCCCAAGGTCCTTCATGAAGCGGCAAATTAGCTATCCATCGTGACGTACACCAAAAGGCTTCCGATATCCTCCCACCTTGCTCGTTTCTGACTCCTCGTGAATCATCCTGACTGCGATGACCAAGAGGAACGTGGCCAAGGAGAAGCTGAGTATCTTCTTGTCGTGGAAGCAATACCTCCGGCCGGATCGGCCAATGTGTGCGATGAACTGTACGATCAGCCCTAAGCTGAAGACAACTGGCTGCACCACAACCGCACATGTTCTGGCAACGAGCCTACAATCCAGGTAACAGACTGTATGGAGTCCGATCACCGAGTGCTCTCCCGATCCTCCATCGGGAACAGCTAGTTCCCGCTTCCAGACCTTGACCAATGTTGCGTCTGCTCGCTCGGAGGTGCCAGTGGCCAGGAGACGGGCCCCGTTTATATTGCAGTACGCCTGAAACACATGTACATTTAGCATGTAGACTTGCATTAACTATCTTATACGCACCAGGGCTTGAACGATATCACCTGGACGTCGTCAGTACGTCAGACGTGGTCACCTGCCACAAGCACTCACCCGAGTGGTCCAATACAGCTCTCCTGTCCCCTGTCGTCGGATCGAAGATAGCTAGCGAGCCGCAGGGGGTCCCGGTGATGAGCTCTGTTCCGTCGTCAGTCATCAACACCGGGAGGGGAATGTTGAGCGTAATTTGGCCGATACATGTAACCACATGCTTTCTTGTTTCGAGAGAATAGAGGTTGAATCCGTCGTACAGGTTCGAAGCGGCTAGCAGCGTCCCGTCTGAAGATATGGCTGATCGTCCGCTGCGATTTCTGTAAGTGGCAAGAAGGATTCGCGCGTAAAATAAGAAGTTGCTTACAGCCTGGCTGTTCGGGGAAGCAGGTGCCACTGAAATGTCGCTCGAGAAGCGATGCTCCAACACCTGTCTGCCGTCAGCGATGCCTAGAGCTGGGCATGAGATACGCGGGACATAACTCACACAATGCCGTGATTCAGGTAGGTTATGACTGCGAGATTTCCGTCATAGACTATGTGTCCTGAACGCGCTACAACCTCGGCGCCAGAACCCTGGCGAGCATGCGCTACAATAAAGTTCGGAGGTTCCAAGCATGTCTCAACCCAGCGTACTTGACGAACAAGTATGAGAGGAGTCGCATACAGGAAAACGCAATTTGCACGTACATTTCTCCACTTCCTTCCACAGTTCCACACGGGACCCTGCGCAGATGAGAATGCGGTGAACCCCACGCATAGTGTCGCACACTAAGTCTTCTACAGGCTCATCGTAGGTGGAGCGGGGGAGGTAGTGTGCAGAAAGTGGGGTCTAGCTCTCGTTAGCATCGTTTTGCGCAGGAGAATAATCGCACTCACAGAATTGCATTGAGCCACTAGAACACGGCCCGTACCATAGCCAACGAAAAGGCGACCATCCTCATGAGGATCCCAGCATATTGAAGTGACAGGAGCTTGCCCTTCAAGTTTGTGCACAATTTCGCCGGTGGACGGGTCGAAGATGAAGAGAAGGTAGTCGTCTCCGCCAGTCGCAAGGTGGCGGCCATCGGGAGAAAACGCAGCGGCGTTGACCGAATTTTGATGACCTTCGAATTCAAGAACCTTGTTGTATAAGATGCGAGACATGGCGAATCGCAGGGATGGTGTGAGCGTTGCAAGAGTGGAAGCTTGTTGCGATCGAAGACGAGATCGGAGAAGTCCTGGTTGGTCCTTGATTAAAATCACCTAAGGCCATCCACGTTCATCGGGCCAGCGGCTATACGATTCTACAAGAACGGGCCGTCGTCATCGTCGGGTGGACTTCATGTTGTCTGTCAGCTGCTCAGAAAGAGACATGGGACAGAGTCCTTCCATTGCAACAACGTATACAGTGTTCATTACTAGTAAGGACAGTGGAGATCTGCAGCTGACGACGCTACGCATCAAGCCAAGCACTATTCGAGAAGCGGGATGAGGTCTGGTAGGAAGGAAATCAATTCGGCCAGCGACGGGAAGTAAGACGGCAAAAAGGACGGTGGGTAGTAGCACATAACCATGGCAGCATAACGGGGGACATAAAGGAACGGGAGGGTGGAGAGTACCAAGTCAAGGGGTGGATACCATGGAGGCAGCGTAAGTATAATCGGGAGAGAGTGGGAAAAATGCCAATGCGCTGTGGTCTGGGAACCTGAGTGAACGCTCAGAGAACCCAGGATGGTTCCTTGCATGTCTTCGTGATGGTGAGTTTCCTGCCATCAGCGCGTCGAGTACCCTCCTGCATAGGTTTCCAGTACCACAAACTGGAAGCAGCAGTACCACAAACCCACAGCTGGTCGCCGAAGGGTGTGTGGTGCTGGTAGACATCACCGAGTTGAACCCCCAGAGTTGCTGAGAAAGGAGGGGGAATAATGATGGGAAAGCGAGACTCAGAGGCAAACCAGTGGGTTCCGATGGGATCACCGCGTTCGTTCAAAACACCAGCCATACCCTTGAAGGCGCGGAAGTGTCGTTCAAAAACGATCTCCGGCTCCTATAAATGAGTTAGTTGGTTGCAGATACAAAACACACAGCGGCGTAACGTTCACTTACGTTGACGGCGTTCTGTGCAAGTTCCTGGGCAGACACAGGGGTCAGAAGCGGTCCGGGTCGGCCCGGGTCGGCCGGGCCCGGGGCAAGCCGAGGAGCCCAAGCTGGAACGCCGTGGTTGGAAGCGGGAGATGGCATGGCCGGGACACTGGTGCCATGGGTAAGCGAACGAGTGGCTGGGGCCGAAATCGATCTCGGGGTCGCTTTGCGATTCTTGGCAGCAGCTCGGACGCGCACCCTGGGAAGGATCTGAGCCCCCACGGAGTGAAGACCGGATGCGGACTCGGCAGCTGGAACGGTCGGCGGGACGCCGACAGAAACAGATTCGGGGGTAACATATGGGTGCTGGACGCCTACTAGGGCAGCTGTCCCCTCCGCAGGGGCAACCAGGGCCGGAAGCGAAGCAAAACCAGAACTCCAGGAAACAGGATCGACGAGGGCCTGTTGTACTTCTCGTCCAGACGCCAGCGAGCGCGCAGGGGTGGTGGACAAAGGGGTAACCTCTGGGCCGCTCTGACGAACCGGCGTGATGGGCGGAGTGGAGGTCGTGTGGGGGTTAGAAGCACTGCTTTTGACGTGAGGACGAAGGAATGAGGAAAGACCTTGCTCGGTCGCGAGTGTGGACGAAAAGACGGGCTCGGGTGTCCAATACTGAGCGTCCAACCTACCCCTCGATCATTAGTGCGAGGAGAGATGAGTCAATCACAGGAGAGACATACCTTGAACGCCTAGCAACATCGACGAGCGGTGACGCCATAACTGGATCTGCTTCGACCACCTGGGAATCAGCAGGAACCTTGGGGCGCTCAAAAGGAGGGAGAGGCCGAGCGCGGCGAGCGCTGATGTCTATCTCAGGCTCGACGGGAAGGAGAGGCCAAGAGCGACGAACGCCGTTGTCCACCTCGGAGCTGACAGGGAAGGGCTGGCGAGTGCAACGAGGGGTGGTACTGCCGCCCACCCCAATAAGCGGAAGGGGATCTTGATGAGAGGTAGTACTGGCATCCACCTCGGGAAAGACAGAAGGGGGGCAGCGAGGGCTAGTGCCGGTCTCTACCTCGGGATCGACAGGAAGAGGGTGGCGAGGGCCGGTCTCTACTTCGGGATCGACAGGAAGAGGGTGACGAGGGCCAGGACTAGTGTCCATCTTGGGATCGACGGGAGAGCGGGGCAGCTCAGGACGAGTGGCACTGGTGCTGGAAGTGCCACTCTTTTCCCGTTGAGAGACGGGTTTGGTCTCCGCCAACCTGGGCGGGCCCGCACGGTGGAACATAGTCGCGTAAACGACGGCAGCAAGGACGAATAACTCGAAGAGTGTATGCGACATGGCGGTCGAAGTGTAGGGTTCAGTGAGAGAGGGATGTGGGGTGGGATGAAATGAATGAGGAGCGTAGATTGGGATGAGAGGAAGAGCTTGCAGCCAATATATTTATCGCGATTCAGGACAAAGAGACACGCACCCGATGGTGACCCCCCAAATAAAGCCCACGAGGCCCAGCGTGAAATACGCGTGAAACATGAGGCGCACAACATCTGGCTAGCACGAAGTGCAACAGTGTGATGAAAGCTGTTGAGCGCATTGTTTACAGTCAAACTCTACAATAAGAAAACATGTTGAGAGGAGTGATATGCATTGACGACATGAGCGACGACATGGGCAACGAGCAGAGGGTCTGTAAAGCTGAATAATGTCACAAGATTGACCATTTCCCAGAGGATCAACGACACAGGACTCACCCTATTGAGTGTCATGGAATGGTAGAACGATACGGAGGGTGGACGGGTCGTCGTAAAGCCTGATAGCCAGCTGCTCTTCGAGCTCACGGCACCTTTGACGAAAATATGCCGAGTCCGATTGATACATGGCAGATATGACCTCTGTGGTTCGAAGCTGACAGGTTTTCCGCGACAACGCTGCCCTGGTCTCCTTCAAGTCTTGCAAAAGACCTGAAGTCATGTCAACTTTGATTACTGATGAAGCAGCACCGAATCTACGTACTTTGAACCAGCCTGAGCAACGCTTCCACAACATCCATATTTATAAGGGCTCGGAGTGCTGCTGTAGAACCACATCCCTTAGCATCGACACGATCGTATCGCAGGCGGGAGTAGATCATGACAAACCAGGGTTCGCCGATTGTGCCCAGTGCGGGAGACAGGTGCGGGAGAGAGGACGTAGATTAGCGAGGAGCGTGCGTGCTCCCCAGTTATCCCAGGCGAAGCAGTGTGAGAACTTTGTCGGTCCGGTCGGTCCCGCTCCATCAACGTAGGTCCACCTGAGGTTCGAGTTCGACCCCCACACAGAGCAAACTCAGGGTAGGTTTCTTGGGCTACCAAACACTGTCCTTAGCCGATGACACCTGACATTCTGGACCTATGTACAATACATGGTACATTTTTTAAAAAATTGTAGTTCTAGCGAAAGCACTCGGCAAAGCCGCCGAGGGGTTCTGTCTGATCTCAAATCGTTAGCACCATGCCTTGAACGCAGACGAGCTGACGAAAACCCAATTTCAGCAGCTCGATCACATGAGAACCGTGCCAAAGAACACGAGGACAGGATGAGGCCTCACCCCGACCTGGCATCACCCACTACCGACCTCAACCAAAACACCCCGACGTACCTTGGTGACTTGGTTGTGTTCGTCGTTGGATGTCCAGGCTTCAGGCCAACGATCCCCTCCACTAGTGCTCTCCTAGTCCATTTACTTGAATCCGGGCGCCGCACGGACGCGAAGGCCACGAATCTAACGAGTTAAGTTCGGTCGTTCAACCAGTTAAGCCTGCTCACCTACCCTCGCCTCGCATCCACGATCTAGCGGGTTATGCATCTTCAGCTACGGGGTCACCTTGGCTTCTCTTAGACAGGCCAATACGCGCGTGACCCCCGCCGAGCCTCGCCGTTAAGCTCGTTAAACCCGTTAAGCCTGCCGAATTTGTTGAGTACGACATCCTGTATCTGTATCGAGACAATGTTACTCACCACAGATGATAGGATAGGGCCGGGCGAGGGTGAAGATTCCGCATTCAGTCTCGAGAATACGTGTAGCGGGAGTCAGAGGGGGGAAGGGGAGCCATCCCGCAGGTCTACGGACACCAAGCCAGTCTCCAGAAAAACTCTCCAACGATACAAGAATCGAGCCTCGGAGAATGCGGGGCAAGGGACGGATGAGGGACAGATGGAGGGACGGACGGAGAGAGAGAGAGGGACGGACGGAGGGACGGAGGGGCGGAGGGAGGGACGGATCCGGATGGAAGATCGTGGAGGCGCCAACGCACGAGAAAATTTTGTCGTTATTGACACACCCTGGACGGCCCGGAGGACGCCGAGTACAGTCAGCGGGGCCTCGCGGCCCCTGCCCAGCTCCCACTCGCCTCCAGATCCTCACTTCTGACCAAATCCCCCCGTACCACCAAGGCCGTCTATCGTACTTCGCAACATCTAGGCCTCGCGCAGGTCGACATCGAGCGTGCTCCGCCACGGTCGAGTATCCGGATCTCAGGCCTGGGTGCGCGCTCCGCTACACTTGAACGCGTATTTTGGCGAGCAGGACGTCCACCCGTCAGTCAGGGTGGACGTGTGCGAGATCTCGAGATATTCACGTCCGTATGGGAGCTGCTGGGTTGGAGATTTAAGGCGTGGATGGATGGAGCGGGGCATGGATGGAGCGGGGCAGACAAGCAAGGTGAGCTACTAGTCGAGATCGCCGAACCAGTGAACTTGAAGAAGGCTCAGGTAGATGGACGGGGCAGGAGGGGGGACGTCTCTGGCTGCGATGTTGGCCGTAGTCTGGCAATAACTATAGTGTCCTGTGTACTGACAAGATGTTCTAATGATCTCTACATTCCCTCTCCGGAGTGAAGACTTGTCGCAGCCCCCTCATCCTTTTTCCGGCCAATCGACTGTGAGACGATTTAGCGTGAGATCCTGTAGCTGTGGTTTTGCAAGCCAACTCACCTTCTGTGTCATTCTTTTCAGCTGTGCCTCGAGCTGTGCCCGTTCATCCTTGAGCGCCTGAAACTTGTTTTGAACTCGATGGAGCTGTTCACAAGCGGTCGAATGATGCTCCTTTGCCTTGCACAGCTGGGTTATCAGAGCATCTACCCGTTTGGCCTTCAATTTGTGCTCTTCCTCGAGGAGAGAGAGTTCCGTCTCTTGCCCCAAGTGGCGTTTAGAAGCGAAGTCCGAAAGTCGCTTGGATGCGCTGACCCTTGAAGATCTGCATCTGTCAGACCACAGGTGCTACAAAGTTCTTGGCTTTCTTACTCACATAGCAATGGTATCCCAGAGAACAGTGTCCGTGTGGTCCACTTCACCAGAAAGGAACATACGGATAGCGGTGTCCCGTTCGGTGAGGGCCTGGCAGACCGGGCAATGCTGCGGTGGTGCGGTCCCCCTCGCGTTCCCTTCGTCCACTAAACGCGACCGAAGACAGAGACCGCAAATAACATGGCCTGAATGGTAATGAGCCACACGACACAAAAGCGGCACTGATGGTGACCCACCGCAAGGCTGCAACAAGTACGGTTCCGCGAGGAGGAGTGGATCAGACGAGAAACGCAAGGAACACGCCCCGCAAGTGCGGTGTCCTTCGCACATTGAAAATGTCGGAACTCGCGGTCAGTTGTGCGAACAGGAAAAGAAGGGAGCAGACCGCGCGCTAAACCTGGGTGAGCACACAAAGGCGAAACTAAACGATTGCGTCACTGGCCACCGGCACTGTACATGTAGGCTGAGAAATTCGGAATTGAAGTACATAACATTGTATCGCCATACTGCCATAGGCATCTGGCTACTCGTCAGATTTTGCTTCCTATCGTAGTTCTAACCGTCACGGCGAAGGCACTTGCTCTATCCATTGTCATGAAGCACGGGGATGGTTGAAAATGCGTAACGTACGTACTTGGTAGGAAGGATCCACCTCAGGACGGTCATCATCCGGGGAACGGCTTCGAAGCCTAGCCGATGTAGTCCGAGGAGACGACCCGCTACTTGCTCCACCCCTCTGACAAACAATTCGATTAGTATGCAGACGTCGGCGAACTCGGGTTCCTACCGTGATCAGTCTCTCGAACTCGAGTAAGGCCAGACGAAGTGCATCAATCACCTTCGCTTCCTTTCGGCATGATGCATATGCGGTCGCGATGCGGTCTTCAACTTTTTCTGTGTCGCCCAGGACGTCCTTAACCTTATTGTGATGAGCCGCCGTGCGTACCCTCTGAACGACGAGCTTCCTCTCCACCGCTTGAATTTCATCCGTTAGCTCCTTCGACGCCTTTTCGTTGTCCTCTACCGCCTGTTTCAATCCGTGAACATGTCTGTCAAGTGTGAATAGTCGTCTATGGCGCCAAGCAAGTCTCGCAACGTACCTCTCGATAGCGCCCTCAAGGCCGGCCTGGCTACCGGGCACTTCGAAATGGAACCTCACTTGTTACGACTGGCTGTCGAGTAAGATCAGGGAGGAGGCTTACGAGACGAGCAAGCAAAGGGCGTCGACGAGCACTTGTGCAGCGAGAGCGGAGCAGGGCTCGACAGTCAGGCTGGAGACAAGATGTATTGAGCGAGTAACTAACGAGCGAGAATACAGCGAGGCTTACCTGGAGACAAGAGGTCGAAACTGAGGTCTCCAGGTAGCGAAGTACAGGCCTTATATACA
>VJXU01000805.1:0-14513 GCA_008694245.1 Ganoderma sp. BRIUMSc
GGTCGCGGAGGCCGCCGCGACGACCGCGGAGAGGAAGTCCGCCGAAGACGTTGGGAGGCCCGCTTGTAGCCCGCTGTGGGGCTGGGCTGCAGCAGAGGCTGCCGCGGGGGATGCTTGAGCCAGAGACGCGTCTTCAGATGTGGATGCGGGTTGAGAATGGGATTCGGACTGGGATCGGGGCTGGCTGTCGTGCGCACGCTCCTTGCCCTTGCTCTTTCTCCTCTTTTTTGAAGGCGCAGTGGAGGCAACGGCATCCACACCCGCATCTATGGCTTCAGCTGCGCCAGGCGTGGGCTCGTTGCTCGAGCTCGACGTCGCCGGTGTAGCTTCTGAATCGCCTGTGGTTGGACCACGATGGTCCGCGTCCGCCGTCGCGTTCACGTCCGAGTCGCCGTGTTTCTTCGATTTTTTCTTCTTCTTCACATGTCCGCTGCCGCCCCCATCCTCCGCCCCCTCCGAGTCCCTATGTCGCTTCGATTTCTTGGACTTGTTATGAGCCGCGGCTGCGGCTGCAGCATTATTTGCATCGCCAACAGCCTGCTGAAGGGCACGTTGGATATCGTCCGACAATGAGGCCACCGGAGATGAGGCGGAGGAGGTCGAGGCCATAGAATCGTCGGCGCCGCGTATAGAATGGGGCGCGTGCCGCGATGGTTTAGGGCGGGTCGGGGGACAGATGAGGGGAGGCAAGTTCGCGTCAAGCGCCCGTCACCGTCACCGGCTGCCGCATTTGGAAGGTTCCCTGTGGCTGAGATAAGGTTTTGGCCGAGAACGCATGTTCGATCCGCGAACAGGTCGTTTTCTACTCGACAGGGAGAAATGACACGAATGCATTTCTCGGACTCCCCGAAATATATCTCAATATCTTACAAACATACGCGTGCATCTAAAACCACGGGGGTAATCGTAATCTAAACAGTCTGCCCGAAGAAGTCGCTCACGACCTCGGCGAGGATCTTGGCAGCCTTCTTAAAGTCGGTCTCCTGTTTGAGCACCAGAAGTTAGTCGGACAAGGCGCAATGCGAGGAAAGATACGCACAGGAGAGAAGCTGAAACTGATTCGGAAGTGACCCTCAACTGGGCTCACTTGCTCCTCGTTGTGGGCGAAGTAGCGGCCAGGCCCGACGAGAACACCGGCTTCAGCAAGCTTCATCCAAAGCTGAACTTCAAGTGTCTCCTCGTCACCCTCCTTGAAGCCCGGCACGTTCTCCCAGAGCATCTTGAGCCATATGAACATGCCCGATGTCGGAGGGACGAGACTGAACAGCGGCTTGCTGTGCGCAAAGAGTGCTGCCTTCTCCGACATGGCATCCGCGCGCCGCGGCTTGGGAGACGCGGTGTAAACGACGCAGTTCTTCCACGAACCGGTCGTGCCGACAGAGACCTGCAGGTTGAACTCGTCCTGGAGCGCATCGATGAGGAGGTCGCGGCGAGTCGCGTACTCCACCGCCAGACCTAACCGACAGGACCGACAAACACCACAGCACAAGACGGAGTAGTAGGATCACATGAGCATGATCAGCGGTGCAGAAGCGGATGCAGCGGGCTCGGATACCTACCCTGAAGCCATCTAGCATACCCATCGAACTTCCACGTAGTCAGCAGTTGCGCGACGAGAGACTGCGGGTGCATATCCGTCGGTTAGCCTTATTCGTGGGCCGCGGAGAGCCCCACAGCGGGAACCCCGCCAACGAATGCATGCAGGACGGCTACACACCTGACCGAAGCCGCACGGGGCCTGTGCGGTCGTCTCGCCGATCCGTTCGAGGCGCTCCGCGAAGCGAGGGTTGCAGGTAAAGAAGCCGAGACGGGCGCCGGGGGCAATAGTCTGCAGGAGGGTCAGGGAAGCATGAGCCCTCGAAAGTCATGAAGGACCATGTTCGCGTGACATACCTTAGAGAATGTGTCGAGACGGATGACTCGTCCCTGATAGTCGACCCTGATGAAGGTTTGAATAATTGCACGAGGAAAGGAAGAACGGGAAAACCCGTACTTGACATAGCTAGGCACCAGGCTGGCGAGCCAGACGGAGGGGTCGGAGAACTCGGAGTGAACTGCACGCCCTGCTTTGGGAGTATATTCGCCCATCTGTAGGAAGTAATACGGGTCGTCCTCGACGATGATGATGTCTGTTGTATTTTTGAACACGGCCTCGCGTTAGTGTAGCGTCGAAAGGAAGGGGGGATGAAGGCTAACCGAACTCAACGCAGATATCGTAGATCGCCTTCTTCCTCTCGAGCCCCATAGTCTAGAATGTTGAAAGCTAATGAGCGGCGTTTCAACAACCCTTAATCCAAACATAGACTAATACGCACCACGCCCGTCGGGTTCTGCCCCACAGGAACTGTGTACATAACATGAGGGCTCCAGACGGAAGCAGTCAATGAACAGTACGTGCACAGCGGATCCCAGTGAATGACATACCGTTTGGCTCCCCGTGCGACCTCATCCCATTCCACCAAGAGTTTTTTAAGCTCATGGGGGAGCATACCCTGATCGTCCATGGGCACGCCCACCGGGTGGTGGCCGTAAGGTAGACTTCCAGCGAGGGCCGAAGGGTAGGTCCAGTCTTCGGTGATGAACATCTCGCCGGGGTTACACAGTAGGTTGACACATCTCGACCACCTGCGAAGCAAATATTATCGAGATAAGCATTCGGTTGCATGAAACCTTGCAGTTGCAGGCGAGCAGATCGAAGGAAGAGAAGAAGGAAGCTACCGCAGCGACGAACGCCGAAAGATCCCGAGAGTGAATAAATCTTGAATACCGACCCATCCGTGTTTCCCGTGTGCATGAGCGTCGTCCAGTCCGAATAGGCGGGTTGATAAACCTTCCCCGCAAAGTTGTTAATGAACTCCCGGAGCTGTGGCAAGCCCGTGGCCGTGCCATACTGGAGCGCCTGTGCGAGGTTGATGTCCCCCGAGTGGGCCGGATACTTGGGGATTGTGATGGGCGCGGTTTTCTCCTTGTGAGAAGAACCCCCGAATAGCTTCCATAGCCAGGAAACTGAGTTCTCGGAGTGGCTGCTCGATGTCGAGAACGAGTCGGGTACCAACGCTGTAGAGCAGCACGATGAGTAGAATTGATCACTTGACCAGACACAAACGCCGAGATTTGAAAGCACAAGCGACACTCACCATCGCCCGAAATGGCAGCGAACGGGAAGTAGGCCTGACTGGGCATTCCTGCAATGCAACGTTGAATACTATGTCTTCCATATAGAGCACATACACCACGCCGAGAACCACCATCTTGTACACGGGGCGGGTGCTTACCTCCTGCAAGTGAGATCAGCCCTGGGCGTTCAAGGTATCGAGCCAGGCCTTTGAGCGGCGACAATTCACGAGCGCGCGAGACATCGGAGAGATGATGGGACAGGTCGATCGCCTTCGACGGTTTCTCTGAGAATGACATCTTTCCTCTGGACGATGGCGACAGCACAAGGTGGACGTAGGTAGCAAGAAAGCGGACGCCAACGCGCTGACGAGTCTTCTGATATGCAGGGTGCCGTGTCCGCTCCTCATGCTGCGCCTGGCATGACTCAGCGACTATGGCCGAGGAACTCAGATAAGCAAACCCGAGTTCCCGGACTTATTCACCATGGGAATTCCGCCAGATGGGGAGGAGACACATCCACTCATGACCGTGCCTCGCATTATTATTGGAAGTGCGTGCTACCCTAAAGATACTTATCCTTGACTCATAGGGAACTTCCAGAGGGACAACCGGCAACATAGCACTCATCATGCCCCACGGAGACACTTCGGTGAAAATTCTGTCGAAACTCATTCGGAACTCACCGCCACTGTGATTCAACCTTCGACGTTCTGATACATACTGAGTATGTAACAAGCAGCCGCTGGGGCCACTAGAACCGCATTCTTTCTGCCACTGGAGTTCAAGCACGAGAGCCGGAGGAGAGAGGTTTCAGGTGGCTGTACAGTTCTGCACCTCTCTCGCTCCGGTCGCGGATTCATCCTTATGTGGTAATTGTCCTTCAGGTTAAGAGCTCTAAGCGGATGGCATTCTTAGACTCTAGACCATGTAGATTGGTCAACGAGAGGTACACACAAGTTTATGAGTCGGTTTTAAATTAGATCGCTCAAAAAGCGAAGGAGGTATACGACGCTTTACTGTTGTGTTCGGTGGGACACCGGCGAGCAAACTTGATGTCAGTCGGAGCGTAATGCCAATAGTACTTAGGCATTGACAACTCTGGCAGGCCATTCAACCCGGCCCAGTCCTCTACTCCGCGTGGCAGATAGTGCTTGATAGTATACAATTGATCTACGCGGCTGCCTGAGTGGTACCCCTGAGAATAGATCTTCTAAGAACGTCGGCCGTGCCAGGGCAAACTACTGGTGTTACCTTATAACCGAAGAAGAACGATCATCACATCTTTTGCTTGTTAACCATCGAATGCCATACAATCAAGACAATGTGAATCTTGAGTGAAATTCACGCCAGCCACACATCCGTGCGGCTGAGATGGTTTGGGTAGGTCGGTTGAAATTTGCGTGCCGTGCACCGATATACTGTAAACCCTACAACTTTGGGAGTACTATAGGAGATACCTAAGTGTTTTGGGTTTCAAGGGTGTTACTTGTGTGGCCTTATATGCACCGAGTAACATTCCGCACAACAAAATCTATATAGAGGACAGCCAGAGAACCAGATGAAGAAAAAGATTATTTGGCAGGTGACCGTGTACAGTCAGAGTCACTGGTTGTGGACCATCCACTGACGAGTGCACAAATCGGATACCCATGGCGGACTGGATTTGTGTCGCATAAATAACGGTACAGGCCATTGAACTGACTGCTTGCCTAACAGTGTCAGTGAAGACAGAATACAACGACCACATCCACGTTCTAAACCCATGTCGCCTTACCTAAACGCCGTCATAAGGGGTTGGTCTTATCTGGAGGATTGACAAAAAGGTCATGTATTGTCAGAGCAGATGGATATACACCGAGTACCAGAGAGTGCGATAACCCGGCCTAATACGAATCTCCTTCCTAACAAGAAAATGTGGATGGTCTACACGGAGATTCCCAGAAGAAGGTCGGAGAACGATCGCGACGCCAATACACCGATGCAATCCACCCAGGCTGAGGATAGATAGACGACCAATCTACGAACTAGTCAGCAAGCTTTAAAAGGGACCACTACAGACGTGCTCACCACTGACGGCGATACCGCCAATGCCCCTAGAACGTCTGGATGCCCGCCCTTCCATGCATAATACTCATACTTCGCGCGCTCGTTACGACGCGTCTTGTGGGGCTGGGCAAACTGCTTCGCTCAAGACATAAGGGAATCTGCGGGGGCAATCTCTCAATCTCTGAACCCAATCTGCAGCGCATATACTGCACGCACCTCAAGCGAAGCGAATGATCAACCTAACAAGAAGCGCGATGGATGCGGGTGGGCGGAGGGCGGATGTACACTGGAAGGTCGCTCATGGGTGTGAGGGTTACGCGCAACCTACAGCCGGCGAGGGGAGGTCAGTAAGGAGCGGGTTGTTGGCTGAGGACGAGGGGCATCGCAGCTGGGAGCGCGAAAGGACATACCAGGACGCGGGGACGCGCTGGGGAAGACGAGAATGCGCCCGGAGAGGAAGAAATTGTCTCACCAGGGCTTATAAACTCTTGTCGGAGATTCGGATCAAGATAGAGCATCAGCAGAGCTGGCGCAAGCAGCCCGTCCAATTGGGCCCTGAGCGGTCCAGTGTCTTTTTTTCAGCTGCCGCAGCTGTGAAGGACACATGCCGGACGATACGGCAGACAGGTAGTTTGGTCTGATAATCAGCGGGGTGAATGGGGCGCGGACTTGTTCCAGAGTAACGGGTTACACACATGCTCTTTCTGCGCATCGGAGCTGACATTTGTGTCCAAGCTTGGTCGAGCGGATTGCGGAATTCCACATGTCCTTTCGTAGTTTCGTTATGTCCAACGGAAGCCGCTCATCCATGTGATGGCTCGGGAGAAAATCGCCCGGCTTCGCTCCCAGGCTTGTTGTCAACGAGGTCACCGGTGCAAGCCAACTTGAGGCGAGCGCGATCTGGGAATCTGCCATGAGGTCCGGCGTGGCCGCAACGCTTCCTCGGAATGCGGAGGGCTAGGACATGCGTTGCAGTCCGAATAGGGCGGATGAGGATCGCCGACATGGCAGACTACGACATCATTGAGGAGCGAGCCGACACTGCGAAAGACGGTGAGGTTCAGATGGCGGCGACGACGCGGACCTCTCGCCAGTAGTTGCCGGATTGGGTAAGGAGCCGGCCCTGAAGTCGCGCCCCCGGTGGAACACTCCGACTCTCCACAGCTTGACTTATCGCCATCGCTCATCTCACTCGTCGCCGGTCCTATCCTTACGAAGGAGGAGGGTTGGAAAGGCTGGGTTAGTAGGAAGAGGGAAGCAGCGAGGTGCGTCTGCTTCGTTTACGTCGCATATACAGACCTCTGGTAACCCCTAAGCTAGGTTCAGGCATATTGTAGAAGTCGGGTCAGTATGGCGTATCAGTTCAGCAGGAAGGGGTGTTTCAAGTGCGGAAACCGTACGTAGAGACCCGTTTTCGAGACCCATTGGTGACCGACCCCGTCTTTCATCCGTAGTGGGGCACATCGCAGAGAATTGCTCTTCGGAGCAGCGTCTTTGCTACAACTGCCGCCAGCCTGGGCACGAATCGGCCGCCTGTCCCCAACCCCGTTCGGTCGCTGCTAAGCAGTGCTACTCGTGCGGGGGAGTCGGCCACATTCAGGCCGAGTGTCCCAGCCTGCGGCTGCAGAACGCCGGACAGAAGTGCTACGTGAGTTCGGACGTCTCATAATTCCAGCCCCGCACGCTCTAAGCACGCTTCTGTATCAAGAACTGTGGCCGGTTTGGTCACTTTGCGCGCTCCTGTCCCAACGGCGCTGGCGGCGCTTTTGCATCCCGTGCGCCACCGCCCGGACGCGCATTGAACACTTCTACCCTCCCTCCAGTGAAGTGTTACCGATGTGGCGGACCCAACCATATGGCGAGGTACGTCTCATATACCTCTATTCATCTCCGACATTCCGCGTCAGGATTGAAGACCCTGACTACCCCCCTCGTAGGGACTGTCTTGCTGCTCCTGGTACCACGGTTGCGGATTCTGGCGCTCCGATTGGTAACCCGAACAAGAACAAGACTTGCTACAAGTGTCAGCGAGAAGGCCATGTAATTATTTGCTCCTTTCGAGACTGTGCACCAGACTAACTGGCTTCTTAGATTGCTCGCGACTGCCCGGAGAACGCTGACTACGCAGCTTAATTTTGCGCTCCCATCCGACGTTTCCGATACCATGCAAATGTAGGATGTTCGGTGTACGAAGTCTAACGTAGCCGCAATTGCACGACGGCTTGTATCGACATACTTGCTCTATTTATCAGCTGCTATATCCTTCGTTTTGTATGAATATCAGTCTAGCTGCGAAAATGCCTATCGTCCCGATGAAGCTTGCTGCCTTTCAATGACTTCAGTGGATATTTACAACCTCCGGTAAGATCATCCATGGCGTTTCTATGACGAGGCTAATTGCCAACCAGCACAGATGGATGACCTGCCTGAGAAGAGTCGTGATTCCAAATATTGGATTCTAGTGATCATCCTGTCCCCGGAAGGCTCGCTCGATCTGTAGGTGTAGTCTGCCCCTGCAGGTCCTATGCAACTCTCCGAGAGTCGAATGGTCGAGGGCACGCGGCGAGACCGTGGGATCGACCATGGAAGTGAACCTTCCCATTTCGAAGGCAATCTCGCTGAAGCTTCCGTATCGTGCTTGACCCTGACCATGCCCCCGGTGTCCACTGCCGCATTCCCCATCCCCGCCGCCATCCTCCTGGTACTGTACTTATTGACATCTTCTGCCAGGAAGCGTCAATAGCGTCAACGGTTCGCACGCCAGTGCGGGACTACACGGCTGGAACGTTCTATGCTTCCAGAAATGGGGTGGTTGCGTTGCCGCAGAAGCGTGGCCTCTGACGTCGCGCAATCACTCTGTCGAGTGGTCCCCTCACGGCATACTCAGCCGCTGTCACCCTCAATGCCAGCGCGATCGTGAAGAGTATCCTCGCACTATCCTCGCCCATGTCTCCCTCGGGTTCTATCTTATATCCCTACTCAAAGAGGGCCAATCGAGGGGTCCGAAAACGGGTATCGTACGTTGCGGTTGGCTGGAAGGTAACCTCGAATGTTTGTTGACGCTTCCCTACAGCCCACAAGCTTACGTGCAATACATTACGTGCGTGCACGCCCCAGTCGCTTCTGTTGGGTTTTGACCCCAAGTCAAGGCCTCGCGGAACCGCAGGAACTAGGACCACCATCCAGCACCACCCTCGCTCGTAAGGCGACCTGAAAGTGAGTACCCACATGACCATCGCCTCTCTGGGCTAAAACTCCTTCCTACAGACCTCGTGCGCAGTTTCGCAGCTCGTCAGCCATGTCCAGTGAAATTTTTCAAAGAAGCGGCTCGGTCGCGCCCTACCGCCACTAAAATCTGAATGTGTATGAATAACTGGATTCCGCGTCGACTTCTGGCGTCCGGCGATGCGAATTTCTGGACTCCGTCGGGTCATGTGAGAATGGCCCTTCGCCCCGGCTTTCGTGGCAGCGTGCGGGCGTGATGATTGTGACCTAGAAGTGGCTGAGTATGTGGTGAGTGGGATCGTCACCATCTCAATTTGTTATCGCGCGTTTATCGACACTGTGCTGGTCTAGCCTGGTCTGTGTTGGAGACCCTAGAGAGATTCCGCGGGAGAACGCTCATTTTCCACCTCCAGCAACATCCATTCTGGCGGTGTTCTAATCTTGATAGCCACCCGGATGGAAGCTGCTCACAAGACACGCCCAAATTGCACGTCGAAACTCCTCGGATAGTAGCCGCTCGATCGCTGCTCCCCGCCGTATTCAAACACTGCAGGCATCCAACACGGGGGGCGGCGCACAATGACAGCCTGGGGTGGCCACACCTACGGCGACCGGAGGGCGGCCGTCTTATCGCACTCAGTTCCGAGGATGCCTCGTCACAGCCGGCTTCCGGAACAACGCAGGAGCTGAATGGGGCTGGATGTGGAACATCGATCAAGATTCTGGTCTGTCATACAGGTCTGCCACAGGCGGCGTGCCATTCGCCCATCACTGACATCTTGACGTACTTGTGGTAGGCAACCGCGGTCCCAGGTCATATATAAATGCGCCGTGTCCGTGCCACCTCAGCACCAGCAGGCCCCCATCTCTACCTGCGGTCTCCTTCGAACCTCGCCTCTGCATCCCAAGCCACCCGGAGGTACGCTATCACCCCCCCCCCCCCCCACTATCCTATGCCCGCATCGTTCCACGGTCCACCACGCTGACGGCTGACATCATTCGGCGCCGTTTAGGCTTCGTCCATCGGCCCCGGTGGCGACAGCAGGGCGATTGCGTGCGCGTCTCCAAACGCAACAGCTCCCTCACGTTTTTGCGCATTCCATCAGCTTCTTGTAAGGCTGCTCGATGGCCTCGACTGGGGTGAGTCGTTCGTCCCGCATCCCCATGCGCCCGCTCTGTGCCTTCTCACGCCCACGCCCTGGTATCCCGCCCCGCCCCGCCCGCTTCTGACTGCATCTTCCATAACTCCTCCGCGCTCGCCGTGTACAGGGTCAGTCCTGCATCGAGCTCCTCTCTCAGCCCTACAGGGAAGCAGGCATGCATACATGCTTGGGCGATCTACCATGTTGTGGAGGTGGGTCTCCCTCCCACTCCTCCCCCGCACGCTCATGCCTATCCTGAATTGTGGAAATTGCAGATGGCATCGACATCTAGTGTTTGATGGAACTCTCCCATGAAGTCATCCCGCTCACAGGCCTCGGGTGCAGTCGGTGGCAGCAGGTCGGGCTTCGTCGTCGAGATGTGCGCTTCGCGATGGGTAGATAGTCTCCTCAATCCTGTACTCTACTCTATCGCGGGCCTAGCCCTCGGGCCTCATGCCTCAGGCCACGCTGCACTCGATCTATCGCACTTCTGGGAGCCAAACAGAACGGTAACTGCGTGCGGCGTACATGGTGGTGTCAACCAAGCTCAGGGTCTGACTCTTTAGACGTTCATTGTGGACGGTCTTATGAAAAAGCGTGCTTTGAAGATCCCCCATCCGGACGGGCACCGGGCACCGGCTCCCTACAGGTGTGGATGTGCCGGCTTTTGCGAAGGGTCGAGCAGCTAAATTGAATTCGGCAAGGAACGACCCGCCGGCTGTTGCAGGCGTGCCGTAACATGTGCGTGCATTAGAACACTCGCGCACGGCCCATGTGGAGCTCGAGTGGTCTATCTGGAAACACGTCTACTGTGGTCGGTCGTGCCACTCGCGTCATGGCCAGAATGCCCGGCCCATCCACGTCGGGCGGAGACTCGCGCGTGATGGCTGCAGCGAAGTCGAACCGTCAAGAGGCCCGAAGCCGAGGACGTTGTCGTAACGCTTGAGACGCCGTTCATAACGGATCCCACCGGGACGCCACAGCGGCCAACAAGCGGTTATAGTAACCTGGACACGTTTGTGCGTTCGTGATCTAGGGAAAATGCGAGTAAGGGTAGAGCCACGATTGGTGCATGATAGGGTCCCGAGTCCGAAGTCCAAAGAGCCAAGAGCGAACCGGAAGTGTCCTGTCGGGAATGTTATGCCCTTCCTTTGCCGTAGATCTCCAGACATCGTTCCTCGAATGCCTTAACCATCAGCTTGGACACCTGGCCGAAGACCGTGGAGGATACAGCAGCATGGACCGGGTTGGCGAACGCGAACGACAAGTCGAGCGTGACGAGCGTCGGGTTGTCGCCTCCTGGGCTGGGCTGGCTGCGTGCTGCGGTAGACGTTTTGGTGTGTTCTGTGGGTGCGGATAGCGCAGCGGTCGGATGAGGCGATTGCGCGGAGGCGGGTTGGAACCGCCAAATTGTGTTTAATGACTTGAACAAGGGCGTGGAAGATGCCGCGACAGCCTACAGGGACGAGCGACGTGAGCTACCCCTCGATGGGACCTCTGCTTACTGTATGCGTGGCGGCTCACCTCGACAGACTCGTACGGCCTGCATGTCACCTTGCTCACGTAGGTTTCCGTGAATGACAGGAAGCCGACAGTGAGTTCGACATCCATGTGCAGACGTCCATGGGGATCGCTGGTTGGCGATGGCTGCTGCCTGAGCACGCGAGCACTGGTGCAGAAGGGCAGAAAACGAGGGTACGAGGACGCGTCGGCCACTAACTCGTAGAGCTGCTTCTGCGTGTAACTGGGAATAGAGACCGTGTCCTCAGTCGGAGCGTTCATCCGGGCTGGATACGTCAGTCAGCTCCACCACGCACGGGAAAATCTTGCGTTCATGATAGACCTGGGGACTGGAGCCGTTGCCGTTCTGGCCAGAGAAGGGCGAGAGGGACGAGAGGTCGGGGAGGGTGAATATGGGCCTGGCGAGGGAGGGGCTCGCGCAGCGGACAATGCGTGGAAGGAGGGCCATTCGAGGCAGTCGCCGTGGTGGTTCTGCTATCCCATCGGGGCAGGAGGCGCCCGACGCGGTGTCGGTACAGGCTGAGGCCTGAGGCTACAGCGTCCGCAGGCCCCAACTCTGTCTCAGTCTGCTGGCGACTCCTTGTTCCCAAGAGATCCTCCTCCCTTGTCCCCTGCGTTATGCACTCGTCCTCTTCATAGATCTTGTCTATTGTATCTCTTAAGCTTTGCGCGCACAACGCTCTCTGTAACATACCGACCCCTTGACACCCGCTCCGCCAAGTCTATATCTCGCCACCTTGCACAACTGTAATACCACCTCATCTAATACCCGCGCTCTCTGCCAGTCTACTGCAACATACAACTACCTTCATACCATACACGAACATGGCAGATCAATTGAGAATCCGGCTTTCGAACAGTTCCGACGAGTGAGTTCACCCTCGTGCTCAGGAATGCTCGCACACCAATTCGTCCCAGCTCCCCCCTCCCGGAAGAGCCCTCCGATAGCGACCACGACACTGGTCCCCTCGAAGAGGATGTCGAAGAAGCCATCGAAACCCTCAACCTTCGAAACTCTCAGCTCTCCCTCCACTCCGCCGCGGCCAACAGCCTCACCGATCGTCGTCAGTCCAAACGTAGAGCAGACCCCGATCGCCTCAGCCTCACCCACCGCGTCAAGTATCTCGTAGACGAGACCAGGGAAGCCAAGAAGCTCCGCAAGGTCCTCTACGCTGCACTCGACCGGCTCGAATCAGAGACGCGACGGGCCCAAGAGGCGGAGCGGCGCGCGCTCGAGCTCGCACAGCGGTTTAAAATTGTCAACGATGCACGCGTCTCCGGGCAGCAGGAACTGGACCGCGCGCACACCGAGCTTCGCATGTACAAGGTTCAGCTCGATAACGCCCAGCGGGAGATTCTGCGAGGGTCCGACTTGCTCAAGGACATCGAGCAGCAGCGGGACAACGCGGAGGCCGCGGCCGCGAGGGCCCGCTCCACCGCGCGGAGATTGAAGGAAGAGCAGATGGTCATGAAGGCCAAGGAGGAGGGCAGGCGCGAAGGATACCAGGAGGGTCTGCGGCGGGGCTACCACCAAGCAC
Organism: Ganoderma sp. BRIUMSc; assembly: GCA_008694245.1. NCBI lineage: Eukaryota > Fungi > Basidiomycota > Agaricomycetes > Polyporales > Polyporaceae > Ganoderma > Ganoderma sp. BRIUMSc. The sequence goes on from VJXU01000805.1 coordinate 12,590, forward strand.
GCGGCGTGAGTCTCATCGAAGGTCCTCTCGAGGTACCTCCAGCAGGTGTAGGCCCATTGGAAAATATCATTGGCGAAACCTCTACCGTCACTCTCCCCGCCGCCGACCTTGGACGCACAGATCCCCTGGACGGCTTGACTATGAGGAACCTCTCTACCCCAGGCCCAGAGGACGCGCCGTTCGCGTCTGCGTTCGGCCAGGATGGTGCTGGAGCGCAGGGTTCCCGATTCCGAGAGATCATGGCGACACCATCCACACTCCGGTCGGTGCCATTAATGAGTGGCTCGCAGACCGGGCCTTCTGGCTGGCCTGCATCTCAAGATGGCGAGGCCCGGTATATTCGACCTACCGCCGTACAAAACGCAGCTCCCTCTCCCACGCATGCCGACTATGATGTGCCTCCTGATGGCTGGGTACCTACCATGGGGCCCGGCGAGATGATCTCTCTACCTCCGCCACACGAGCTGTACCGCCCGCCGCCCATAGCAAGCGCAAGCACCCTTTCAGAAGAGCCTCGATCGGCCTCCACTCTTGGAGTCAACCCACGCGACTACGCGTATGGTCAACGTTCTCCACGGTCTCTCGCCGAATCCGTTCCATCCACGACCATATCACAGTTCGATCTCGTCAGCTCTCCCAAGACTGCAACGCGTGGCCTCCGGGAGCGTAGTTCAGGACTGAGCGCGATTCCAGAAGTTTCGAGTTCAATGGAATTCAGTCCGAGTACAGAAGGCCGTGTACGAAGCTCGATCATCCCAGAACCCATCACCTTCCCAATGCCCAATGACGTGCCAGTGACGGACGGCCCAGGCATGGCCCGCGCCCGTAGCCAGGAACTCAGCCAGAGGATTGCCGATGAGCTCAGGTATTCGGACCCAGAACAGATGGAACAGTGGCGGCGGTCCACAGCGACACAGGTCAGCGGTTCTGCTCGATGCCTACTTCTGAACCTCCTAACCCTGAATTTTTTGCCCTCTCTATACGCGTCTACCCCCAGAGCCATCCATCTTCTTCACGAGAGCGGCTGTATACGCCCAGGCCGGCACATATCACCACCCCTTCGCCACTCAGTGACCCCCGGAATGTCTCCCCTGCACCGATCACCCCTTCGCCTCATGCACATCGTCGTTCGCGTTCCATGCAATCACCACCATCGGAAGGCCACTCTTCGTACCCGGGCTCGGGATCCCACCGTCGAACGACATCCTCAACCCCAGTTAGTATTCGAATTGAACCGCCCGTGAGTATTCTTTTGCCTTTGCTTCCCGTTTACGTTGTCGGGGATAGAATAGCGGTTGGTCCAATTTTAACTCACTGAATTCCATTTCCTTCCTGTAGTCTGGGCCCAGCTCGAACATGATTTCCCCTGCCTCCCAGTACCATGGCATGCTCCCGCTGGATCCTTCCCAACCACCTGTTCCCCAGTCTAGTACTCCCACCCCGGCTCGACCCGGCTCAGCGGCTGCTGGTTCGGTGGCCAATGACTTTTACGCCTATAGAGCGCCATCGCCCCGTTCCCAATCTCCTTACCGCTATGACCCCCCCGTTACCCCCACGCCAGCAACTCGACCCTCCAGCAGAGGCGCTCCAGACCAGACACGAGGCTACCCAGTCTATCCTTCAGGAGCACCCAGCGCGTCAATGAGCTCCCTCGGAAGGCCGAAATCCCGATCAACTTCTGTGGACTACGCTGCCATGGGTGGTTACCCCGAACGCGCACTGTCGCCCTTAGGTCGTCCCTCGTCGGCCCATCCGGCCGAGCGACCTCCATCGGCGGCGCGTCCCATAACGCCCATCCAAGTGCTGCCGCCAGCAGGGTACCCAGAGTATGGTTCTCGCGTCCCCAGCGTGGTACGATCTCCGTCTCGCGCCTCTTCCCGCCAGTCCTTCTCCCAAGACCCCGGCGCCGCACCGCCCGTCCGCC
>VJXU01000808.1:0-10874 GCA_008694245.1 Ganoderma sp. BRIUMSc
CCCGCTCCGCCTCAAGTTCGCGCACTCGCAGTCGCACCTCCCGCCCGAGTTCGGCGGGGCGGGCTTCCGCCAGGCGGCGTTCACGGAGGTCAAGGACTTCTTCGACAATCCGAACGCGTCGCGCGCGAACGCGCTCAACCCGTTCTTGGTCATGCAGGCGAACTTGTATGTGACGCAGGTGCGTGTGTGCCCATCCGAACGAACGAACGGATGAATGGGCACGGGCTTGGCTGTCTCACGCTGGCGGCTGACATGCTTGCGTGTCTACTCGCGCCGTGCGTGCGCTAGCAACTGGTCCGCTTTGTCATCGAGCAGTACCGCGACGAGCTCGTCACGTCGCTGCAGGGGAGCGTGGACGAGCACAGGGCGGCCGAGGACCGCGAACTGGTCGCGAGCGACCTCCTCAACATCCTCCACAGGTGCGTCGTGCCATTGCCATGTGATACGCGGCTGCATTGGGCTCAGACGGCTGACGATCGTGCTTGCGCCCATTCAGCATCCCTATCCAGTCCATCGCCACGAACGGGCCTTCTCTGGTGGGTGGCGACGATCTTCGTTCGCGCGCGCGTTCGCGTTCTCTGGCCCCGTCGGAGCCGTTGTGCTGACTGAAACCAATTTCATTTCGATGCCGATACCTATAGGTGCACAAGGTCCGGTTCGTCGCCTCCACCTTGCTGGACGCGGTGCGCAAGGCGGAGACTGCGCCCGCTTCTGCGGCGCGCGCGCATGCTTACCTCTGTGAGCTTCTGCCTTCTTCTCTTCCCCCCCACCCCCCATCTTCTTCGTTTCGGTTCGTTGGCTTTTGTCGCTGCGCCTTCCATTTCCGCGTGCACCCCCCTCCTCCTACATATCCCTTCGTCTTCTCCTTCCCGCATCCCGAGTCCCGAGTCCTGACTTCCGACTTCCGAGTACTTCCTCCGCGTGCGGCTTGGCTAACACGCGCTCGTGTCTCTTCTTCTGCGCAGGGGACTTCCTGTCCATCCTGTCGGAGATCGAACGCAACTACTTGTGAGTTCCTACCCTCCCCCCCTTCTCCCCCTGTCCCCGTCCCGCGGTGCTTCTAAATCTCGAGTGCTCGAGATGGATGCGAGAAGCTGACACGCGCCATCGCAGATTGGACGACGACCGGGACGGCGCGTCGAACGAGAACGGCATGCCGCTCATGGCCAACTGAGATTCGGCTGCTCTGTGCTAGTGCGGATACGGATGCGGATGCGGACTCCGTGCTGCTCTCTGCCTCTACCTTCCCCCCGCGCCTTTCTTGGCCACAGACGATGATCGTCGCATCGTGATTGTGGCTCCCGCGTTTTTATTAAGTGTGTCGTGTGCGGGGCGATCCCGGGCCTCGTAGCCTCGAGGCGTGTTTATGGCCTCGGGATGTCGTCCCGGGACGGACGGTCGGACGGTCGGTGCCATATTTGTCTCCATACTGACTTGCTTGCCTGCTGCACCTGCTTACTTGCTCACTCGCTCCCCTGCTATGCGTACCCGTATATCAATCGTATCATACACTACTCACCGTACTTCCTGCTGCTGCTGTGTTCCGTCGTGCTATGCCCGTGCCTGTGTCCTTGCTGGAGCTGAAGCTTGAAGCGTCGCTCACCGTGTATTACATTTACATTTTATCGCTACCGCTACCGCTGCTCATCCAGCATGCCTGCCTAGTGCCTCTCCCTCGCCCGCTGACGACCTGCTGATGTCTGGGGCGTGCGATGTACGGCTCAGGAATACGAATACGTATGTGCCTCCCACACTTTGGCGAGTTCATTATGGTTCCGTGGGTACCCGTCCCGTTCGGGGTCCGTACTCCTTGTACTCCGCTGGAGTTGCATGGGCACGCGAGCTGGTACGTACCGGCCACGAGATTGCTTGGCCTGAGATGCATCAGTCGGCTGTTGATTCGCCGGATGTCGGCGTGCCTTTCCCTGGATCGTCTGCACCCATGCGAGCGAGTGCCACGCTCGCGCCGGGTTGCGCTCGTGCGATCCTCGTAGCAGGCCGCCCAAGGCACGGCCGGGACGAGTGTGGAGATTGCGTTGGGTGGCAGGGCCTGCAAGAACGTATACTTACTTAGCTACTATACTAAACGCAAAACCTTCCTCCGCGGCGCCGGGCAGGGCGCCACATGGTTATCTGTGCCGCGGCAGGGCGCGCGGGCGGCAACGGCCGAGATTAGGCGGGCGTCGTCTCGAAAAGGAGATGCAACCTTGTTGCCCGCAGTCACGCGCCCGCTCCCCCTTCTTCCGCCAACTTCCACAGCTCCCGCCGCCACCACGACTTCCCCCCTTCCCCGTCCCGTCGCTGCCCCGCAAGTCCTACGCGGGAGAGACGAACGAGAAGTCGGAAAACGCCCTAGAAGCGGCCCCCCCGCGTGCAAGTAATCAACGCGCTCTCACGGAACGATATTCAGCGGACGCGTGGGTCAAGCTTCGTCGTCAAGCCCAGCAACTATGGCTACGCTCGATCCAGGCACAACGGCCGTCCCCCTCTCTATCACGGAAGGTGGGTCTTCTTGATCAGACACTTGACAGGGCCCCATGGACAGCGCACGGCGCTGCGCGGAACGCGTAGGGCTCTCGGTGAGAGAGACCCAGGGTATCCGAACATAACATGACATCTCCGCCAGTCCGGCTAAAGGCCCCGGTGGCCTTGTATCCATCGTCACGTCATATGCCATATGTTCGTTGTGCATTGCCCCGCGACCACGATGCAATGCAATGAATGGCGATCGGCGTCATCGTCATCGTCGTCCCTCGCAGACCATCTTGGGGATCCCGCTGCGCTCAGTGGAGACGGTAGAACGCCACGCTGACTGACTCTATTTGTCTCGCCTTGTTCTCCTCCCCCCTTCTTCCTTCTTCCCAACTGCACAGATGAAGCGGCCGTGTACGACAGGCAGATCCGGCTCTGGGGCCTCGAAGCCCAGCAAAGGTGCGCTTTTCTCTTGTCCTTTCCACCCGCTCATCACATGGGCGGGCCCCCTGATAATACACCTACATGCCTGGTCTCGAGTCCGGATGAAATCGATGAGTTAAGATGATCATGCTTGCCCCCAATTCGGGCAAACTGGGGGGGGGGGGTCTGGAGTGGACATCTCTAATCCATTGTTGGGACAAGGAGGGTAGGAGGCTGTTTTATGCCTCATCCTGTCCTGACGACGGGTCACTGGCCAGTGTCTGAGTGAATACGTCTAGCAGCGGGGTTCAGAAGCCTTCGGTGAGTCTGCCACCCAAGTATGTTGGCTCCTTTGTTGATGAAATCTATTCGAATACAGCAACGGGCCGCGGCGAGCGAAAATTTGCTCTTCCTGTGATTTTTGGCGAGGTTGTAGGACTGATCCGTGTCCAGATAAACTTGCTGGATTCGGCCGTCCTGTGTCGTTTCCCAGACGAGAATGGCCCTGGACGGCCGGCCACGGGTCCACGGGTCCACTAGATGCAGATCAGAACATCCACTTCGGCGGACTGTAGGAAAGATGGTAGTGTATTCAGATTGCCCTTTGCCATCCTTCGTCGCAGAAACCGTAATGTGCCTCTATAGAGGACCACAAGCGTTTCGCCGTGAGTCCTGGTTTTTATTACAGGCTTACAGTCCGCTTCTCCACAGCCGCGGCAAAGGATGGTAAAGGAGTTCACATTAAGTTGACGGCCTCTTCATGGTAACATGGGGCAGATTGCCTTGATATTCGTCTTTCAGACAAAACCAGGCCAAAGGATAGTACCCCAAAACAGGCATATAGGTGTATTATCAGGGAGCCTTGGCGCGACCCCGTATGCAACTACTCCCGCTGTCCCGCGGGGAGAACCGCACGAGCCGCTGCTCATATAGCCGTGCCGCCATTGGCGCGCCGAGCCTCTTATCGGCCCATGCATGGCGGCATGCGCATCAGCAGACGCTGCATGGGGTCTGGGTGTGACGCTTCGCGACGCCGCCTGCGCGCGCTGTGGCATCTGTGTGCTATGCTTGGATGCGGGCCCGCCTTCTCCAGCGCGCGGCGAGGGATCATGAGACTGGCAGACTGGCACTGACGTCCGTTCTTGGTGCTCTATAGGATGCGCAATGCTACCATCCTGGTGGTCCGCCTCCGGGGCGTGGCGACCGAGGCGATCAAAAATATCGTGCTGGCGGGCATAGGCAAACTCGTCGTCGCCGATCCCGACGATGTCGAGGAGCAAGACCTCGGCGCTGGCTTCTTCTACCGAGATGAGGATGTTGGCAAAAAGGTGAGGCTGAGATCGGGCGCATGGACGGGCCACCCAGCATGCCCCAGCCCATACGTCGTGAGTGCGGGGCGGAGTCTCTCAGCGACGTGAACTCCAGCGACGTGCGGCTGGGAGGTTCGGCGCCGCCCTGCTGGGTTTCCCATTTGCGGCGGGGCCTTTCCGGCTGCACTGTTGGGACCCTTCCGCACACGGCAAGCACGGACTCAAAGCTTGTCCTGGAGGGCACGTACCTGGCGCGCGCAGGTGTGCTGGGCTCTCACGTATGCCCCCCTCTGTAGCCTATACACTGCGGAGCGTGGGCGCCCGCAGGGCCCCGGTCCTACGCTCATTCTCATTGGCATGGCCGAGTATAGGCATCGGCGCTCCGCCGTGTGCAGAGCGAACTGCTCGAAATACGGGAAGGCGCCGGTTTAGGTTTCCTTTGGCCGCCTCACTGTGGTGCTCGACTTCTGTGCTGACGATCCATGCCGCTTGCAGAGGGTGGACGCCGCTAAAGCAAGAATTGAAAGCCTGAATCCTCTGGTCGCAGTGGAGACGCAGTCGGACCCCTCTATCCTCGAGAACGATGTTTTGGACACACTGCTCTCAGGCGTGGATATGGTGTGCGTCACTGACGTCGATCGAGCTACCCTGGTACGTGCGCTCTTCGGACGCTTTATTGGCTCCAAGGCTTACCAACCGTGACCGCCGGCGACCGTGCCTCAGATACGCCTCAACGACGCCTGCCGAAGGCTCAACAAGCCCTTCTACTCGGGGGGCACATACGGCCTCCTAGGCTACATCTTCTGCGACCTGCTAAAGCATGACTACATTGCGCCGTGCGTCCCCACTGTGTTCTGTCAGAGCCAGCGTCGATCTCTCACAGCACTTAATTCCCGCAGAGACCGTTCGGCACAGAAGGATGCTGCCAAGAGCGTGAAGAACACCGTCCTCTACTCGCCACTGCAGACGGCGCTCCAACACCGCTGGACGGGGATGACGCGACGCCAGACGAAGGAAGTCAACCCGGCTATGGTGTTCTCCGTGCTTGGTGCGTCACGGAACCCTCATGCTACGATCAATGGTGTCTGACGTACCTATCCTGCTATGCCGAAATGCGGGTGACAGCTCTATGGGAATACCAGGCTACTCATGACGGCTCACTGCCTGACGGCCCGGCAGCGGCTCCAGAGCTCGAGGCGATAGCGAACAAGCTTATCGCGGATGCCGACGTGAACAAGCAGGTGCTACCCAGCATCCCGAAGGAGCTCATCGAGTGCGTGCGCCGTGCCTTCACCGCTGTACCTCGATCTAACTCTCCTCGATCTCAATTTCCGCACCCTTCTCGAACGTTCGTCGCCGCGATGATGATAATGGGTGTGTATGACGTTATATGCTGCCCGCAATTTGCTGGTGTGTGCAGGACTGTTGCGACGACGGCAGCGCACGAGCTGTCTCCGGTCTGCGCGGTCGTGGGCGGCCTGCTCGCACAGGACATCCTCAAGGCCCTGGCTGCGCGAGAGCCGCCCATCGCCAACTTCTTCACCTTCGATGGCAACCTGGGCGGCGGCACTGTGGTCAGAATGTCCATGCCGTGATTCTCCAAAAACTGCCGGAGTCGTAGACGAGCAACAGCAGGTATGGTGTGGGTAGCGAGGAGGAGGAGCAAAGCCAAGGCGAAGTATGGAAGCACGAGATCTAGTGCTCGAGTGCGAGCGTATCTGACGGTCTGTACCCATCCAATGCTCCCCGCGTGGAGCGTGTGTTCCAACGGCGAATGTCCGACCATTCTCCCGTCTGTGCTCAGTGCCGTGCCTACGGTGTGCCCACGCTCCGTGTCCGATGTAGCTGCCTATCAGTGTCTCCCCGATCCATCGACACGCTGAGGCTCGCCCAACATTTACTTACGTCGCGTGCCCCTCGCAACCTGGCGGCCGCAGGACAGATTGCGATCGGCCCGTACCCGCTCCTGCTGCCCCATCTCCGCTTCCCCAACGCTCTTCCCCCGTTGCCGCCTCCTCCATTAGCCCCACAGCAGAAGTCCAGGACAATTGCGAATTTGCTATCGCAAAAGACCACGAAAACCACCCGCTGGCATATGGGAGCCAAACGCGGCTAGCGTGTGAGGGCGAAACAAGCTTTCAATGGGGCTCAATTTACGGGGGTGGAGCGCGATCTCTATCGCGGCAGCATCACAGCACAACAGCTGCATTCACCGATGGCTGCCCCCGCCCCGAGGCTGCCCCGACATACCCCAACGGGCGTGAACACACGGCAAACGAGCACACATCGCCGATCGGCCACGATCAGCTGGGCTCCCGTGCCCGTGCCCCAGTGTCCGTTCCGTCGTCCGCGTGCGGGGGGGAAGGGGACGGAAGCTAAAAGCCCTCGGAAAGCGGAGTGCGGGGCGTGGGGGTGGTCACGTCCGTCGAGTGTGAATGAGATGTTCCCGGGGCACGGCATAACCTTCGGATAAACGTACGCTGGATTTCGGCGAGAGTTGGGTAGGCATCGGACACATCTGAAACACGGTCCCCCGGGCCCGAATGAAGGCTAGTCGCAGAAGTGTCCATCCATCATTCATTCATTGCAGCCAGGACACAGAGCCTTCCGCGAGCGCCAGAAAACCAACGTTACAACTTTTTTCTTGAAGATCGACCCGTCGGCGACTTTTCACTACACACTCGGGCGGACGTTGAACTGGGTGATCCGAGTTATCCAACCGGGCCCTGATTCAATAGTAAAATCTCAGCATTGATGCGACCCCCCCGGGTACCTGAAGGTTCGATCGTGCGTGCAAAAAGTTGCAAAGCGGCCTATCGCTATGAAAACAGCTGTAACTTTGGAGCACGCAGCCTGCCAGGTCTTGTAAACCTTTGCGCCGAGTATTGGGGCCTGAACAGGGGCTGCGGCGAACTTCCAGGCAGACTCGGACGGTACTCCCACTGGTCATTGAATTCGTAGCAAAGATATAGATACAACGCGGACTGCACGAGATTCACGGCAAAGAGGAAGGAGCAGTTTGCCATAAAGAATGAAACAGACCACAGCACAGCAGATCGTATACGAGGACGTAGAGAAGAATATCCAAAGTGAACGTTGGTCAAACGTTCTTTGAGGAGCAGGGAAGGCGGGGAGACAATCTTGAGCAGGACTCACCTTCCGAGAGCACGGATGTGGAAGACTGACTCCTCCTTAATACTGTGTACGCAACTCAGACAGCGTAAGCCTGTCTAGCGAGTCAGCGAGCACGCAGCTACGATGGTCGTTGACGGGACACTGACCACCTAAGAAAAGACATGACCCGACATTTGAGGTTTAGGTATTTTCAGATATTTTTGTGAGGAGCTTAAGCGTATTATCTGGTGTTTTTGGTTGGATGAGAGAAGGAAGATAGAGGCGGCGAGAGCGTTCATGGCTACCAAGCCTGCAAGCGACTTGCCAGAAAGGAAGCAGTTGCGTTGCGAAGCGGGGGTGGGATAGGGGTTCGAGAAGTTGTGAGCTAGTATCGCCCGATATTGAGTGGCAGACTGAAGAGTATGCGATCCAAGAAAAGCACGGCGCCATGCGCGAACTTGACAAGAGCTTGAGAGCAACCTACGGGAGGCTCCGAAAGCCTCGAACAGGGAGATCCACAGCCTGGATTCAGATAAGCCAGGTCCCAGCCAGCAGAGGCCGAGAAGGAAGCAGTCAGAGGGAGGCAGCGAGATCGCTGGAGTACAGTTTCTTATATAAATGGTGGACAAAACGCAGTCACAGAGGGGAGATGATGTCACAGCCATAACGTAGGAAGTCGTCACAGTCAGGAAATCGAGAAGGAAAGGCAGAGAAGAAGAAAAAGAGGACGCATGAATATATTCGGAAGCGAAGAGGGCTCGACAGTGGGTGGTGTCCCCGATCAGAAGTGGTCGCGGTTGAAGTCGGCGTGCGGATAGCGGGTCTTGAGCTGCTTGACGACCCACCAGGCGGGGGTTGCGTAGGTCACAGGCTTCTGTCCGCCTTTGACCAAGCCAGAGTGAAGTATGCCAACCATCCTGCCCCGGCCGTCAAAGATGAGAGAGCCGGAGTCACCCTTCTCGGAGAAGTCCCCAGCCTCCTTGTTGTAGTTGTAGATGGCTACCTCAATGGACTCGACGCCGAGTTGATCGCAAGTGTACGCCTCGAGGCCAACGTGGCGTCCGACCGTGAGGTCGCTCGAGTTGCCATCTTTCATGACTATGGTGCAAGGCTCGTCGTCGTTGTCGCAAGTGCTGGGATTGGCCAGCTCCTCGCGCGCAACCCAGCCGTTTATCCGAAGCTGTCCTTGGGGGGGAAACTTGAACACGGTGCCCCTCCTACTGTTAGGGTAAAACATTTTGATGAGTTGTGCTTCGGGGAATTTCGTCCCTTACGGTTTTCTCTCATCAGAGGTGGTGACATATCGCGAGAAATAGCAATTGCCATGACGCACCTAGTAAGTTGACAACGTTGCCCTTGAAATGGGCCTTGAACCTGTCAGCCTTGACCTCGAACGTGCCGATATCCCTGGTGTAGGTGTTATCGTCGACGTTGACAGAGACCTCGGGAGCCCAGTCGACGTGGCCGATGTCCCGACGCCTAATATCGCCCCACTGGCTGCTAACCTCCTGGCGGAAGTCCTCGAAGGCGGCGGCAACTGTCTTCTCATGGTCCCACCTCCGCTCCCAACCCTTGATGGTGACCTTCGCCTCTTCCACCTCCGAAACGTTCTCGCTCTGCAGCTTCACCTGCCAATCGGCAATGTATTCGAGCTGCCTGTCAGCTGCTTCTTTGTGGAAAGTGACGTCAGCCTCAATCTCCTCGAGGCCGCGCTGAAATCGACGGACGCCGGCAAGCCGGACGCGCTGGGGGGGTGCACCGGAGCCTTTGAACTGATATGGGACGGCAGTGTCCTTGCGAAGGACGTGGCAGTTAGTCACGGCGAGGACTCTGGCACTAGGGTTACCGTGCTTGTCCTTGTTCTCGTGGAAGAAGAAGGCGACACTGCCTTGAGCATCCTCGTCCTCCCTCTCCACAGTGGCGATAGGCATGCCAAGCATGGCCGTCAGGAATCGACGGACGTAGTAGGTGGGATGGTCCACGTCAGTGGCGCGAAGAAGAGCTGGACCGGACAGTCTCTCCAATGCTCCCTCGAACCACTCCACAACAGCACCATATACTCCGTTGGCGTCGAGAAGGGCGAGGATGTCGGGGGAAGCGAGATGCGCGTCTTCAGCGGAAGTGGCGGTAGGATTGGCAGGACTGGCAGGATGAGTCGCGATCCAGATAACCACGGGACCGAGAGTGGCCTTGCTGTCCTCGCCGTAAGTCATAAAACGAGCTGCGTGGATGGCGGAGTAACGGATCTTCCGCTCCTTCAAGATGTCCCGGATCTGGGGCGCGACAGTGTGCCAGACTGGGTTGAGCGACGTCTCGAAGACCCCGTACGCGGTCTTGATAGGGAGACGTTGAAACCGGCCGGTGGGAAGTGGGAAGGGATTGTTGAGGAAATCTGAGCGGTAGAGGAGCTCGGGAGGGTCGACAGAAACGCCGTGGTAGTATGCCGTCTTCTCCCACTCCGAGGGAATGTAGTCGGAGACCATAGTAACGGTAGAGGCGATGCTGGGCACCGAGATGGTAGAGATATCGCTAACAGTTGATGGGACGGGCGAGGAAAGGAGGGGAGGGACCGGAGGCTTTTTGTACTCCATCAGGGAAAAAACTCACGTACTAGGTATCGGGCTTAGAGGGGGGTGGAGACAGACTAAGATGCCAATGGAGATAGAGGGGTCGATAGGCCCGAGCGTTCAGGGGGGTGACCCGGGGGGTCGGATTGTGGAGTCAGAGGTGGGGCCAGCGGCGAGAAGCCGTGGAGCCAGAGGCGGGCCGCCGACCAAATTTGGTGGGGGTAGTCGGGCGGGGTGGCGCAGGGTGGCGCGCTCAATGTAAATATTCCCGATAAATTTCGGATAAACGTGTGCTGGATCCCGCATGAACGTCCCGAATTTACCTACTAAGTAGTCGCAGAAGGGTCCATTCATCATTCATTGCAGCCAGGATGCAGACTCAGAGCCTTCCACATGTGTGCCGGAACGCTAACGTTACCTGAGCAACCTAGCCTGTCACAGCAGACAGCCTGAGGTGAACCTTGGCGCCGAACATTGGGGCCTGAACCAAGGGGTGGGGGGAGGCATTCATTGAATGATACAACGCCGGGCTGCACCACCCTGGCTATCCTTCTCGTTGTCCTCGCAGATCTACTCCTGTTCCGTTCGCCCCCGCATGCTTTCTGGTAAAACCCTCCTCCCTCTCTTCCGTAAACTTTGGAGTACGTCCCGGATTTGCGACTCGGACTGGCCGCCCATCGGGACCCCACTCAGGCTGCCCCATCTCCTACCCCTTCCTCACCCAGGCGTCTCTTGGAATCCGCACCCTCTTTCCGTTCCCCTGCCCGGTCCTGCATCCGGCGTCAGCACTTGCGTCTCTCTCTCCCCCTCCCCCAAGTGGCAAGCATGCCTAATTCGCACCCCAGATCTCCCGGGCCTGGCCCAGCTTCTCGAGGAGCCTGTAGAAGTCCGCGACCAGGTACAAGCTGCCGGACAGGACCACGAACGCGTCTTCGCCCTCCCGGCGCCGGCCAGCCGCCCACCGCAGCGCCTCCTCGACGTGCTCTGT